>CAJVPY010002665.1:0-15625 GCA_910591965.1 Dentiscutata erythropus | reverse complement strand
AAAAAAAAGCCGGCCGGCCGGGTCTATTTAAAAGTTTCATGTTATGAAAACCAAGTAATCAAATTTGTATGGCCTAAGGTGTATAGACACCAGATTTCGTACATTATGTTTGTATGCAGCTCTTTGGGCACTTGGTGAGACCGATTGTGGGAGGGAAAGGTGTTCTCAAGAGAGGCAGATATTGTTAAGTTTGGAATATTGTTTGGTTTTGATATCTGATAACCTTGTTTCCAGACCTGTTGGCTAGTGGGACATACTAATGCGAAGTGTTCTATGGTTTGGAATTCATTCTTGCACCAGGTACAGCTACCATCATCTGAGTTTACCATTCGCCTTAAGTGGTATCCTAGAGGGAAGGTAACCTAAGTATTTAAGTGAGTTAATCAAGTTCATGAATATTTACTACTTAATTGACTTTTGTTCATGTTAATCTAATGGCAAGTATTAAGAAATTTTATAATTTAAAGCGATTAAAGATTATCCAATTTCATGAATATTTACTATTCAAATTCATTTTTGTTCGCATTGATCTAACACGTAGGGGTATAAGGAAAATTTATTAATCTAAATATTTAAGTTATTAATCAAGCTCATGAATATTTATTACTTAACTAACTTTTTTGTTCATGTTAATTCATGGTAGGTATTAAGAAATTCATTAATTTAAACATTTAAAAAAATTATCTCACAAATATTTATTATTTAATTCATTTTTGTTCGCAGAAATGTGTGGTTTAGCTTTGAGCACCACATAAGTTATGCGGGATAAGTATTTATTAAGGAATTTGGTTTAATGATAGTTGGATAATAAGGAAAGTACAATCATTATGTTTTATTATTTGTCTATTTATTCCTGCACCTTTCTACTACTATTACTCCTATTTTATTAATCAAACGATCACTTTTATGATTTACAACATTCTTACTCTGCATCTGATTTAGATATAATATATTATTAATCCATATAGGCGAATATGCGGAGACATGCGGCAGTGGATTTAGTATCTCAAAAAAATTTTTTATAGAGTCAGATCTTTTGATAAAGAGAAGGTTACATAAACCACCTTTTTAAAGATACAAAATTGATCAAACAACATGCCTAAAACAAATGGGTTTAAGCAAGCAACATACAATACTATTAAATGAATTGTTCGAGTAGAGCTCTAACCAATAAAAAACAGATATGTTTTGAATGATGCTGATGGGTTTGACGCATAATTTTGCATAATTACTATATCTTTAAAATTATTTATAGCATAGGTTTAATTTATTAGGGTGCTATTGAGTAATTGTTTTGTACATTTAACTAATTAATATGAGATTTAAATTAAAATTTGGTGTCTCTAGCTAGGGTCCAATTCCACCGATTCGTCCATATACACAAAGATAAAGTAATAACATACGCTAAATTATCACAATAAAGTAATAATAGAATATTCCCATCAAAGAAAAAATAATACGCATAGCTATTAAAATATGGATAATGTTAATAACATGCATAAGTGAACCATATACTGTATATCACCAGAATGGTAAGTTCTGTAACTGTCTAATTAGAATAGTGAATTCTTTAACAGAATCTTTTACATGAAATTGCAATAACTCTAATACAAACTAACTCACTACATATTACGACTACTGGAATGGCGAGTAAGTTTGTAATAAAAATTTTTTATAGCAACCTATATGATAGAAACTATGATACTAACTATTTCAATTTTAACTACAAACTATAGTCACCAGAATAGCAAATTTTACTATATGGCTCATAGTAGAATTTATGATGCAAACTAACTCAACTTTGACTATATATCATAATATGTTTGCGAATTTGTAACAAACAGGATATTTATAGTACTCTATAATTTCTTATGATGGAAATTATGATAGTTATTATTGACCACTGCTTATAGTATTCCTAAAAATATTACCCTTATAATTAAGATTCGAGTATTATTTACTATCCTTACCAATTATAGTTGGTGGTAGAATTACTGAATTACGGCAATTACGGCATTTTACCAATAGTAGAATTAATTACGGCACAGCATCTAATTGCTGTAAATATTATATGCCGTAATGTCGTAATGCCGCAATTCTATAATTTCGTAATTTCACAATAACACAATATTTGATTAACTACATTTTTAAACAGAAACTGATGTTGTTTTTCCATACAAGCATTTCATTCACATTAATTTAGTTGGTAAGATAAAATTTATTTACATTATTTAAAAGTGTAAAAAATCTGTATAACAGAGGTGAATTAAAAATATTTTATGACTACAAAAGGAACTTAAATACGGAAACATACCATTATAATAAATATGACAAGATGAATTAAGATGTCTATAATGTGGAGCAACAAAGATGGCAAGTATAATTAAGGATACTGATGATTGTACAAAAGTATTTCAACTTAGAGCCTTTGCATATGATAATGGATTCTATTCAATGAACTAGATAATGTTAAAAGAATTGGAAAAGAAGAGTTTGGTACCTTATTTTCTATAATATTCGTTATTAATGTGCTATAACAAATTATTCAATGTTTTCAAATATTCTGTGTTTATTCTTTTTATATTTATATAGGCTCTTTTTTTACGATTGTTTACTTTTTTACTTTCGCTCATCATTTTTTAATCATTAGACTCACTTTTACACTTTTTTACATTAGCTCACCTTTCCACTTTCGCTCATCATTTTTAATCATATTACTCTTTTTTACGTTCACTCACTTTTTCACTTTCGCTCATCATTTTTAATAATTTTACTCTTTTTTTACGTTCGCTCACTTTTCTACTTTCACTCATCATTTTTAATCATTAGACTTACTTTTACTCTTTTTTTACGTTCGCTTATTTTTCTACTTTCGCTCATCATTTTTAATTATTAGACTCACTTTTACTCTTTTTTATATTCACTTACTTTTCCACTTTCGCTCGCTCATCATTTTTAATCATTTTACTCTTTTTTATGTTCGCTCATTTTTCCACTTTCACTTATCATTTTTAATCATATTACTTTTTTTTTTTACGTTTGCTTACTTTTCCATTTTTGCTCATTATTTTTAATCATTAGACTCACTTTTACTCTTTTTTTACGTTCGCTAACTTTTCCACTTTTACTCATCATTTTTAATCATATTACTCTTTTTTTACGTTTGCTAACTTTTCTACTTTCGCTCATCATTTTTAATCATTAGACTTACTTTTACTCTTTTTTTACGTTTGCTTATTTTTCCACTTTCACTCATTATTTTTAATCATATTACTCTTTTTTACGTTAGCTTATCTTTCGACTTTCACTCATCATTTTTAATCATATTACTCTTTTTTAGTTCGCTCACTTTTCTACTTTCGCTCATCATTTTTAATCATATTACTCTTTTTTTACGTTTGCTTACTTTTTCATTTTCGCTTATCATTTTTAATCATTAGACTCACTTTTACTCTTTTTTTATATTCGCTTACTTTTCCACTTTCACTTATCATTTTTAATCATATTACTCTTTTTTTACGTTCGCTCACTTTTCCACTTTCGCTCATCATTTTTAATTATTAGACTCACTTTTACTCTTTTTTTTACATTCGCTTACTTTTCCACTTTCGCTCATCATTTAACTTTTTTTTCCTTTTTTTTCTTTGCTAATCTTTTTTTCTTTAACTTTCACTAATATGAATTTTATATGAGTTACGCAAAAAGAAATAAAATCAAAAATTGAGTTATCTAATCACAAAATTGAAGATTTCCGCCCATATGTATAATTATTTAATTATCGCTTATAACTGAAGTGTAAGATAATTTGCTTTATTGTTACCGGTTTAATAATCACAAATATAATAAACTATGTTGTAAATTAAAGCTATATAGCTTAATTTATAGTTAGTGTTAGCTAGAAATAAATTTTTAATAAAATTGTTATTACGTATGTTCGTACGTATATACATAACAAATTCTATTTTCAAAATTCTATCCCGATTGATAAATAATTTGTAATCCACTAAAATACTAATTAATAAAAATTCTTTAGCTAGTAAATTTGCCGATTGTAGTATATTTGTTTAATCAGCATTCAAATCAATAAATTAGCTCAAATAGGCATTTCCGATTGAAGTCTATTTTAGGCTGATTTACGCCAAATCCAGAAGCAATCGGCAAACAATAATATTGTCTAATATCTTCAAATCAGTATCCTATCAGATTCAAATCAGGATGCCTATTGATATCTATTTGTCAATTTATCTAAAATCAGTAAACATGCTAATTTGCCTTTTTTCTACCTGTGTTAGGGGGTGGGGGTCAAGAAAAATTTTACCTTAGTTAAATTTGATTGGCTAAAATTTTTTATAAAAATCTTATCTAGAGGTGGGATAAGCTTCTGTAGTAAATAAATATTAGATAATAAATATCATCACCCTTATTTGGATAATCTATAACACTAATATTTGCTATTTTTTGTGAAATATAGTTAAGAAATAATACAAATAAAATTTAAACTTTCACTGTGTTGAATAGCATGGTTTTGAATGTTATTCAAAATTTTTAATTTTACTAGTGTTAATAAATAATATATAAAAAAAATGTATTAATTATTGTTGTGGTCGACATTGGTGCCCCGGGTATTCATAGCGCAAAGGGTCAATATCAGGTCATGATCCAATTTGCATGAATGGCATGATTTGGGTGTGCATGAGAATTAAAAGTTTAAAACATTGATTGCATGAGCGATGAGGTAGTATGTAATTATCAGTGACGCAAATAGCAATTAGTAATAATATATAAGGTATCGATCTTAAAAAAGAAAGAACCTAGCTTTTTTAGCTTTTGAGCTTTGTGAATAATAACTTTTATGCTTAGTGAATAAACCAATACCTGTGTGTATATATCATTAGTGGAAGGACCTGTACGATACATGGTCTTTGAAGAGATTAGCCAAGCAGGTAGAGATCGATAGTAAAGACTCACTAGTACACAGGAGTACCAGTATACTATATGACAATTATAGTTTATATTTTTTATTATATTTGTTTAGAGGTTAATTTCTGCTATATGTTTAAAAGATTTACAGAATAAAAATAATATTGATATATTTTAATAGTTTAATTATAATTAATTTTTATAAAATAATATTTTTGATAAAACTAGTATAAATCAATGGACCAATAGATTATGATATTGGTCTATTATAATCTATTGACAACTTTATTCTCAATGGACATGGTCCATTGCCAACTCTGCTTAAAGAGGTCTGACTGTATTATATTTTGATAGAAAAGATGTTAATATAGATAAATGTTTTGTATTTAGATTAGTAGAAATGAATCTAGCATTAGCATTAGTTAATATTATTTTGCATATTGTTATTTATATAATGATTATATTATAGAAAAGGATTATAAAAAATCTTTAGAATAGTATTTGAAATCAGCTGATAGCAGCAATGGTAAATGACCTAGTCATTTGCAAATTTTTCAAATGATTCCAGGCCATTATTGATTATCTCAATTTTGGATCATTTGGAAATAACTTGTAACCAAATGACCATGATCAATTAGAATGACATTTGAGGGCTATTTAGTTTATAAGCTTTGAAATAGGCTGAGTATTTGTATACTCAAGCCCAGGCTTAATAAAATTTATATGCTTAACCCAACCCATGAATAGTAAATAATATGGTCATTTGATTGAAATTTAAATAACCTAAATTATAAAATCATGACAAGTTTATTATGCTTATTTACGTAGGTTATTTGATATAAAATAATTTTATTGGTCAAATTACTCATATAAAAAGTTAACAAACTTTATTATATTTCTATTCGATATTTGTAGCTATATGTGTATTAAAGCCAAAGTCTTACTAAGTCAATTAATATTTATAAATTAAATAATTTTTTATTAATTTTTGAATAAATTTAAAGCATGGGAGTGAATTAATAAAACTTTTTTAGTTTATATGAAAATTTTAGAATACTATATCAATAAAACAAACTCAATTTTAACTATTGTGTATTACATTATTATATCACTCTTTTTGATTTAATAGGATTAATTGTTATGTGATTTTTGTAAGTTCTATGAGTTCCACAATTACTATATGGGCATTCATCTAAATTCATTATATTTTTAAAAACCATGTGTACATTTTTATTTTATTTATATTGGATGGATTTCACAAATATAATAAACTTAAGTGATTACTTATATAATACTCATGCATCTCATAAAAATCACAAACTGATCAAATCCAACTCTGTAGAAAAGAGCAATAATAAGCTCTATACCAAAATGTTTTACAGTAGTTCATATAGAAATTACAGTAATTTATTGCAAACTAGCTCAATCTTAACAAAATACCATATAATAAGTAAGTTTTGTAGCAAATTATTTACACTAACTCATGACAAAATTCGTAATAATTCTGATGAAAACTAACACACTCTTGACTACACACTGGCCAGGATCGACAGCCTGTCATAATCTATTTTAATTTTTGTTTCACCTGGACTATCTACTAGTCTATACCCAGAATAATAAGCATGTTTTGTAAGAGAATTTTATATTAACTGATGGTAGAAATTATGATAATTCAAATGCTATGAACTCAACCACATTTATTAGAAAAAAAAGCAGAGGCTCTGCATTCAATCCTGTAAGTATATAAAATCTTTATTTACATTTTTGAAAACAGTCATAGCATAAAATTTGAATTTCATGACTACAGAAGAAAATTTCGATTATGCCAATAGAAACCAAGCAAATTGTTTCTAGGTAAATTTTTTTAAAACTTTGAAATAAATATTTCAACAACTATTAAACTAAACTTAATAAAATTTTTTTATTTTAATTTTATGTAGTTATAAAATTAAAATAAAAATTTTATCAAGTTTAGTTAAATAGTTGAGATATTTTGATTTAAAATTTCAAAAAAACTCACTAAAAATAATTTGCTTGATTTCTATTGGCATCCCATTTATATACAAATATAGTAAATGAAATACATCTGATTATAATTAATATTTGAAATTTGGAATTTATTCTTTGTTTATTGATTGAGACAATTAAAGCATGTTCATTCTCTCATTTGACTTTATTTCCATTGACATCACCTAGCTCTGAAATTATTGAAATAGAAATTTTATAGCATATTTAAAATAAGCTATTGCATTTTAACTTCTTAGTAAAATTTATTTTTATGCAACATAAGAAAGAATATTTATTATTATTCTTTTCAATTTAAGTGGATTGGTGATTAGATAAAATATCTCAATTTGAATAAAGATATGACTTGATAGATACCATTTGATAGACTTAAAAAGTTAATGGTAATTGACACAAGTAGTACTACAAAACTCATGATTATAATTTTAATTCTAGTAATTCTATAGGAGTGTATAGTTGCATCACATAGTATTAATTATAAGAAATTAAATGGTTAAAATCAATGTGATATTAATTAACAAATGGTTTAGGATGTTACAAATAAAAATACAAGTGAAATGAAATTGGAGTGGTGAAACAATCTCACCGTTATTGATGAAGTTAGTGTTGAAATTGGTAAACAGATAAAATTAACTCCACCAGCATCTCTAATACCAAATAGCTGGACGGTGACCATAAGTGAGTGTACATCTCAGATTTGAAATTTGTATAAAAAGATGATGAAAGTGATTGATAATTAATAATTAATAATATAATTTATGTCTAAATAATAATGCTGATCCTTATTCCACATTCTATAAACATAATTTGAATACGCTTATCATTAGTTATAATTTATGTTCCTGACTTTGCATGAAATTGTCGCACAGTATACCACAGCGTAGTATTACATATGACACAGAGTTTCGATGCAAGCACGTACGCACGTACATGTAAATTAAAACTACATGTAGTATAATATAAAAGGTTATTTAAGATTTTATATATAAATCTAGACTTTTACTTATAATTATTGTATCAATTATAATTCTTTAATATTTTATATGAAAATCTCGATTTTTACATATTGTATACAATAATAATTCTTCTTTAAACTTCAAACAAATGTACAACCCTAACGGTTCAATAGCTATAGGATAAAATTTTGTAAAGACCAATATTATATTTCTTTTATTTAATTAACCATAAAAATGATTTAAATTATTATTTAAAAAAGATTTGAATAAAATTTACACCGATATAATGAGTAAATACTCTGCGAAAATCTTAAATTTTTAAATATTCTTGGCATACATCGGGAAAATTTTTTTATTAATATCTGCAATATTATGTGAAAGCACAGATTTTTACAGCATCGGAAAAATTTTTAGTGCAAATCTGCAAAAATTTTTAAAAAACAAAATTTTGCGAGAATTGTATTTGTTTTCTACCAGGTTTGAAGTTTTACACAGATTTGAAAATTTTTTATATAATATAAATTTTGAAAACCTATAAATGTTAATAATTTATACTAAATCTAGTATTATATCGTTATCGTAAAAAAGGTAAAGTTTTGCCCAGTGTCTCTAACATATGAGTGCTGCCAAGGGAAAAAGGCTGTTTGGACTTTCAATTATATTTTGTATATAGTTAGCCGTCTATAGAATATCTATCATGATGATAAATGTTCCATCAGCTAACTGTACACAAAATATAATTTAAAGTCCGAACGGCCTTTTTCCCTTGGCAGCACTCATATAAAATAGTATCCGTAGCAAATCGCGGGTCTTTGTTTACAATTAACATTCTTTGTTTTGCGTAATGACATTGCGCAGCTATCTAGTTATTCTTAAAAAGGTAAATAGACTGCAACGATGATTGGTACATAATAATAACGTTTTATAATTGGTAATATGGACGATTGATACTATCAATAAACAAACTTTATTGCCAATTAACTTTATTTTCGTTTTCTCAAGTCTAAAATCTCCTATAAGTAGTTTACAAACCGATTTACACTATTATTTATTAATTGGTTTGGGTTACATAATATTGTTTATTACTTATAATATTCATACTGTAGAAATTTCAGCTATAAAGTAAGTTACCTCTAGGCTTGGAATTCTTTTGAAGATAGAAACGATCTTTTATTTGTGAAATGTTAAACCCTTAAAAGCCCAATAGATAGTTTCAGTAGATGTTACACAGTCGAATTTATGTAAGATCCGTAATACCATAGAATAAACACACAATGGTTTATTGGCGATACGTATTATAAAGTCTAAGGAATTAAACCCTATGACAGGGACATAAATAAATAAATCTGCACATTAGCACGTACGTACGTGCATACATACTAGAGTTGCAGGTGAAACTAATCTTCAATGGTGCACCGATGGAAAACTAGAGTTATAGATGAAGCTAATCTTCAACGGTGCACCGATGATGCACCAGGTGAAACTGGTGAAATTAATTAGTTTCACCTGCAACTCTAATACATACGTACAAACGTACCTAATCTTTATGTACGCACGTACGTACGTACATAAGTACGTGCACACATACATACATATACCTAATATTCATCCTTAAATTTGTACATGTTGTTTGCATTATTTTCTACAAATTAAATTCAGAGAAAAATATATACAGCAATTATGTGAAGAAAAGGACCAATTGAAATATAATATTTTTATTACCTTTATATTATCAAAATCTAGAATTGCTAAAGTTTGGATTTGGATTATTTTGTGGCATTTTTATTAACATTATATAAGCCACAATTTAATTACGTCATCAGATTACTTAACCCATATAATTATGTTATTCTTGAATACTATTTATGGTAAATTAATTTCAGCTACCTAATTTAGATAAATGACCAAAAATTAAAGTTTATTAAAGACCTGTGCATACTTAATGAAGTACTATAGTAACTGATCATCCTGTTTGTAATTCAAATTGTTTATTCGATTTACTGTTATGCGTGAGAGAATTAAAACTAAATCAATTTTAATAAATACTCTGAACGCGAAAAAAAATTGTAGAAATCTTTTTTTTTCTTTCTTTGAATGATATGAACAATAGTTACATACAATAATTTTTAAAGAAAAAAAAACTTTCTTAATTATCTAACATTTAAATTTATACAAAAAAATAAAATAAAAAAATAAAATGTCAACTGAAGAAAAACGCGAAAATGATTCATATGAACTAGAAAATATAGACTATAAGACTTTAGAAAGAAGAATTGTTAGAAAAAGCGATCTTTACATGCTGCGTATGTTTTAAATATATTTAACAACTTTATATAATTAATTTCCTAGTCGAGTACATTCCAATACGTATATTGTATGTCGGCTTGTATTTTCTTACAAAAAAATTTTCTAAATAAATTTTTAATAGCTATATTGGCCATCACATTTGTCTTGGGTATCATCGATCTTGATAACATAGGAAATGCTGACGTAGCAGGATACAATTACATTTACTTTAATACTACTCCTTATAATTATATTTTTGCCGTATCAGCACACTTTATCGGTTTTATTATATTCGAAATCCCTTCAAATTTGGTGACAGACATTTTAGGGCTTCATGTTTGGTTGCCAATCTTAATGATATGTTGGTCAATAACGTCTATGACTCAAGCTGCATGTACAACCGTGGTTCAGCTAGGCTTTGTTAGATTTCTTATAGGTTAGTATTATATTAATATTGTTTGTACACACCCTAGTTAATAATAAGATTAGGTGTATCATGAAACCAAAAATAAGCTGTAACGCTTTAGATTTCAGAATTAAAATAAGATTAAAGGTAAAATGTGAACATGAAAATTCTTACCCAAATTTTCTTCGATTTCACGTTATACCGTGTGTTTTGTTGATCAGAGTAGCGCTACACACTTTAATCTTTTTAAACATCATTTCATTCTTTACATATAAGTGCTACCAAGGGAAAATGAGGCTTTGGGTTTTAAAAGTTGCTATTTACTATTTAATAGAAATCATTTCAAAAAAATCCCCGGATCAAATACTTTACCAGTAAACTGAATTCGGTAAATAATTGAAAATCCAAAGTTTCATTTTCCCTTGGCAGCATTACCATAATAATGATGCAAATCCTACAATGTTGATAACCTAATTCCTGTCTAAACAATAATATTTGAATTAATACAAACTAGAAAGATACATATCTATTAAATTTTTTGTGTTGAAAAAATAAAAGCTCGTAATTGTTTCGATTTCAAGTTACACTTGTTTTTAAATTCTCGGACATAGTAGCGTCACATTACAATTTTGCTAAATTACAAAACTTTAAGTTAATTCATTGCATTTTTTATTGATTTATTAATTTAGGAACGTTTCAAGCAGCATATCCTCCATCAATAGTAGCATACATTGGTTCGTTTTATTCTAAAAATGAATTAACTTTAAGGTATTCTGTAATTGGGAGTTTAATCGCCATTGGTGGTGCTCTTAGTGGGTTTGCTGTAAGTTATTTAAGTTCTAAAACAATTGACGTCACATTAAATAATTTCACTAACACTTTATGATATTTATTAACTTATTTAGTCATATTTCATAGTTCAAATATCTGGTACTTCATTGACCGGTTTTCAATGGTTATTTATAATGAAAGCATTCCAACATTAATTATGGCACTAATTATTGTTGTATTTTTGACTCGTGGTCCTGGAAATGCTCGTCTCTTCACTCCTGAAGAACGTAATTTCGCTATTGAACGTTTAAAATATGAGGGTGGTAACATTGAAATTGATAGTGATCTCGCAAAAGCTCAAGTAAAATTTGCCCTCACTGATATTTTAACTTATATTTACACAGTAGTGCTTTTAATTACTGCGATTCCATTCTTTGCTCTTAATTTTTACCTTCCAACTTTAGTTAATCAACTTGGTTATAATGATTTTCAAGCTCAATTAATGGTAGTACCACCACTTGTTATTTCAACTATATTTATGCTCCTTAATTCATGGTGTTCTGATAAGTATCAGACAAAAACTATAAATTCATTGGCCAATTTTTTATTATCCATTATTGGATTGGTGGGAATGCTAGCAACGCGCGCAGATGACCCTAGTTTATATAATCTAAGATATTTTTTTACTATTCTTTTGGCATGTGGGGTGTATGGTGTGGTACCGATAGTGTTTAGTTGGTTCTCCTGTAATATTCGTAAGTATATATATTTTTTTAAAAAAAAGTGCAATATATGTTAATATTTGGTAATATTTACTAATATTATCCAATTTTAATATTCTTAAAATTTTAAAACAGCTGGTCAATATAAGCGCAACACGATGACTGCTATAATATTAACAGCTAATCAAATTGGAGGTATCATCGGGCTTTCAATATTTCCAGCTACAGATGCTCCATCATTCATTATGGGAAGTTCCATATGCTTAGCTGTAGTGATTTTATCATCTATTTCAGTTATTGCGTTAAAATTTTATTTGGAATTATTAAATAAGAAACGTGATTTAACTATTTTAGCAAATCATAATTATAAGTTAAATGATAATGATTTGAAGGATAATAAAAGGATTAGAGAAATTGCTATGAAATTAGTGGAAAATGAACCAAAGTATGATGAAGTTTTGTGCGATAAACATCTTAATTGGAGGTATATTACTTAAAAGTATTGTTGAAATATATATATATATAAATTACATATTTAATATGCAAAGTTTACATATTGTTTGCTTTAAATTTTCATGCTTACAAAGTTATATATTATATTATAACGATTAATGTATCCCTATAAGTATAACAGAGCTTTATAGCATCTACATTGTTTAACCTATAATTTATCACAAAGACGATCTATCTGTGCAATATACTTTAATTCTTATTTTAATAAAATTGTTTCCCTTGATTTGCGGCGCATTGATCAAACAAAATAATTTGTGCAAATTTAAAAAATTCCGATTTATCAAATAAATTTGCCTATAGTATTAAATTCAAGTACAAGTTTACATGTGAATTGAGTGAACTTTTGTGGCAGATTATATGTAAAAGTGTAATGTACTATAAGGAGACAAAATCTTCCATTCGAGATTTTTGCTCATATAATTTTTGACCAATCTTGAGTCTGTTAATCCGACTATTTTTTAGCTCAGTCCGCTGGATTTATTATATCTGCTTATAAGTTTGGCCCAACTTATAAATGCAAAAACCTTCTAAGCAAAATTTTGAATTTTTTTACTATGGTATCTGTGGGATTCGGTGATGACCATACATATATACAGTATAAGGTTCCTACCGTAATAATTCAATGAAGTTGGAAGTTTTATTCTTAAGTTGTAATTTTTTGTCGTAATGGGTTAGAGATGGGAAAAATGCACATGATATCGCATGATATAAATTTTTTTGATTTTATATTTTCCCTCCGGAAAATATCGATTTAGATTATATTTAGAAACGTGGAAATGAATTTAGCAGTGGTCAATATTATTTAGCATTTTGTCATTTATGTGATGATTATGTTGTTGAAAAGGATTATAAAAATCTTTAAAATGGTATTTGAAATCGGCCGAAAGTCGGAATTCTGAAGCTCAAATTAAGGTTGCAAAATATTATATGAATAGTATTGGTGCAATTGTTGATAAATAAAAAGCTATTTTATATTTGAAATCTGCTGCAAGTGAAAATTCCGATGACCGATTTGAATTAATTGTTATGCATATAGCATTTGTACATGTGTGAATTAGAATATAGCTTTAGAATTATATTCAAAATCAGCTATAAATGGAAATTTTAATGCTATATACGAATTAGTTAAATGTAATGTGAATGATATCGGTATAATTGAATGGTATATGAAGTCTGCTAAATTGAACAATTCTGAAGCATTTTATGCCGTAGGATTTGTCATGAACATGGTTTAGATACTATAGTTATTAAGAAGACTTTGAAATGGTATCTGAGATACACTATATAAGGTAATAATATATTCCATCGATTTTTTTTTCGGGTGTTTTGATAAAATATATACTATTAAAATGTATTTCAAGCGCTTAGGTTTAGATTATTTTCTAAAAAACAATTTATTGATTTTAATTAATAATTATATAAATCAATTGATTAAAAGTTTTCAGAATATTAATTATTGACCAAATTATTATATCTTCTAGTAATTTTTAGTTGGTAGTGTAATAGATCCACTAAACAGTACTAATTCACTAAATAGTACTAAATAGACTTGAACATCATTATATAAGGAAAGCTTATTATTGTTATTGTTTTTAGTTTTGTCTTTATTGTAAATTAATGTGTACTTATTTTTACTATACATTATTTTATTATGATGAGTATATTAGCTGTGCGGTAATACTAAAAAAAGCCCATCGTGGTGCTGCGCCCCACTTGGTCTTTTTGAATGCTCAAAAAGCCCTATGGGCTTTTTTTAGCATTACCGCACAGCTCTGCTCAGAAACTCAAATATTTTATTATATAAAATTTGATCAACAAATATATTTTTATTTTAAAATTATAGTTTTATTTTTTTAATTATAAACCAATCAAATTAATTTTTGTTATCATAATTTTTAGACCAAATGGAATTATGATTTACAAATATATTGTATACTATAAAATTTAAACTAGTCTAATATAAATAAAATTTTTATTTATTATATTTTAATTATAAATTAAATAATATTTAAAATATATATTTTTTAATTTAGCAGTCTTGCCTTTACTGTTCATTAGTACTCTAAGGTATTGTGGTTACAAATGTAAATACATATATTTACAACTATCTAATTTATTACAGATAAGGCTCACTCAGTTACTAACTTAGTACCTATGTTCAACCTGCTATATGAGATTTTACCTCCTCAGTAACTGCCCCTTTTGACCAGACCAATTACTAAATCACCAGATGGTTCCCAAACCTATATTATCATATATATCCCACTTATATACTACTGTACAATATCTTCTAGCCAACTTCTACCCCTCAGTACTTATTACATTACTCCTAATTCATTTCTTGTACTACTTTCAAATTGGTGTCTCTCGAGTGGGCACCCTTGATGCTTCCAATTTGGTGTTCCTAGAGGAGTTACTTTATGGGCCTAGCCGTATCTCAAACAGTTAAGTTGTCAAATTAGGATGATATTTCACATCAATTCAGGTATTTGCATCGTACACTACCAAATTAGGCTACCGATCTTTCTATAGTACTCCCTATTAATATAGTGTTACAGAGGTTTGGATCCTTTGGACAGAAGTTAAGTACCTCATTTAATTACTGTTACAATCCAGTAACCTGGGACCTGTGTCTCTGCTGTGTTTCGTCATAGACTCCCATATAGGTTGTGTGACTATTACTCCTATCCTGTCTTTGTTTTTGTACCACAGATTGCCTGCTTCCATACTTTCGGGGTTTCTTTTAGCCGGTTTTCCTTGTTTCCTTGTGCCAGAGGTGTTCTATATTTGGTAAAGACATCCTCTTACCACAGCCCCTTACTATCACTAGTCAAAAGCTGACAAATCAGGTACAAATCAGGTATGCTATATTTAAAGCTGATAACTATCTGATTGTTACCAATTTTTAAATTTGGCAGCCCGATTGATACTGATTTATGGTGAAAATCGGCACACTATCAGATATAAATCAGGTATTAATCAGAGCAATTTTTTGCAAACAACAGTATTAGTATAAAGGCTTGTAC
>CAJVPY010002664.1:0-15631 GCA_910591965.1 Dentiscutata erythropus | reverse complement strand
CATCCTTTTCAACTCCATCTCCATGATGATAACAATATCCAACATTATATGTTCCGTCAGTGCTTCCCATCTCTGCATATTTTCGATAATAAATGAAAGCCTTATATTCATCCTTTTCAACTCCATCTCCATGATGATAACAATATCCAACATTATATGTTCCGTCAGTGCTTCCCATCTCTGCAGATTTTTGATAATAAATTAAAGCCTTATATTCATCCTTTTCAACTCCATTTCCATGATGATAACAATATCCGACATTACATGTTCCACTAGTGTTACCCATCTCTGCAGATTTTTGATAATAAATGAATGCCTTACATCCATCCTTTTCAACTCCAATTCCATTATGATAACAATATCCAACATTAAACGTTCCATTAGAGTCACCCATCTCAGCAGATTTTTGATAATAAATGAATGCTTTACGCTCATCCTTTTCAACCCATTTACCATGACGATAACAACTTGCAAGAATGATTTGAACCATAGGATTTACTTGAGTATCTAAGCAAAAATCAATAATATTATATGGATTTTGCTTCTTCTTTATCAGAAATTGTTCTAATGTATCAATTATCGAACAGGAATTTTTGCCTTTCAATATTTCTTCATTATACAAGTTACACATATCTTTAACGATGTCTTCTGGCCTCTCTACGAATAGTTTATTGTAAATCGACATTTTGGTGCAAGAAAAAATGTATTACATACGGAGGCATTAAATTTTTAAAATATGTATTACAATACACAACGTTCATTTATATGCAGGCACAATTGCTACGTATATACGTATTATTAGACCCATAAGAACTCCCTGAAACTCGGAACCTCACGGACATGCACGTCCGTAAGAACATATAAATTACATGATCACGAGCATATACAGTGTTCCATAAACCTTATTACGCGACCAGTTAAAACCAGGAACGTCATATGGGTACATTTTAAAATTAACCCATTTTAGAAATAGAATTAATAATTTCTTTTAGAAGGGGTAAACCATCATAATTCTTGTGAAATTAAAATATATTTTCATGGTGTACAGTGTACCAACCGTTAAATGTTACACAAATGTCATGTATTCGTTAGCGTTTGGTGTTACGCTAAATTATTTATTTTGGTAATTTCGGTTGTATTGATATTTAATTTAGGTAATTGATCTTCCTCGAATTTGCTTTCTTTAGTGATTATGAGTTTCACAAATTTCAACAAAAGTCGAGTTTTAAATTTGACTCGGTTCCTTGTTATTTCATGTTACATTTGGTCACAACACATGATATTACCAATAGTATTCCGGTATTCAACTTAAGTTAATCAATTAGCCCTCACTTACTATAACGGGAGTGATTTGTGTATAACGTTGCACATTGAGAAAGTGTGACTACTATGTTTTGAATAAATTCTAACTAACTAACTAATATAAACACTAAAACTAATCTAACTATCCTCCAAGACTCTAAACCTTGACGGGGAAGGCAGAAAAAGGCATGGTGAGACTTGGTCCGAGGTTCAAGGTCTTTGGGTCTTGCTGCGGCTTATTGGAGGCTCAAGATAAGTATATCCGGGATACCCTAATTTTGTAGCACATTATTAGCTTGCATAATTATACGTATATATTTGTACATAAATTGTGTGTATATTCGCGTCAAATATTCATACAGATATTTGTAGAATATTCACATGAATATTCGTACGGATATTTGTTGAATATTCATACAGATATTTGTTGAATATTCGTATGGATATTTGTTGAATATTCATACAGATATTTGTACAAATATTCATATAGAATATTCATACAGATATTCGTTGAATATTCATGATTTAATTCATGAATTTCGTGTAACCAAATATTCACTTTTAATTGAATATACATTTTCATCCGTGAACATTCACGGATCCAACCTCTACATCTAAGTTTAATGCCGAAGATGTTTATTGGTTTGACCCGGCTTGTATATTTAATTGAAAGATCTGAAAACAATGTATGTACGTACCTCTTATTAATTTTTATCATCTGTGCTAATTTATTAATAAAAGTCTTTTATTGATTTAGCCAATAGGCGTAATAATATAATCTTAATTGTGCTAATTTACTTAATTGATCAATTACTTCTTAAGTTACTTATTAAAATTGATACAATTGTATGTTTTAAATTTTAGTCTTATAAAAACATAAATGTAGGAGTCAGTGGCGCCCTTACTTCCGTTTCTCATCTTTTATTAGTTTTGTACCCTTTGCAGTTTCATCAGTTTCGTCAGTTTCGTCACCTTTCACCAGTTTTGTCACCTTTCGTCATTTCGTCATTTGAGATTTTAGTTGACGAAAGACGAAACTAGGTTTCGCATTTCATCAGTGCGAAACCTCAAGGTTTCGTCTAACAACTATACTGATAACATTTAAAAATTAAGTTTTCTCTTGAATGCATGTCCAATATGTATGTTGGTGTGTTTGGCCTATACGAAAATTATGGCGAAGATCGTTCATGCCAACCAACAACTTAATATAAAATATAAATAAAGTTCCGAACATAAGTTTTCATAATAAAATATATTACACGAGCAGACACTAATAAAAAAAAAAAATTTCAATATAAACAAAAATTTATTAACTGGATTTAAAAAAAAACACAATAAAGCGCAAGTTAAAATTCAAACAACCAAAATTTTGTTGTAATTGTCACAATTGCTATAAGAATTTTAACTAGCAAATCAAAGTAAAAAATCAATATATTTTTTTATTTAATGGTTTAATATTAGTTATAGTGATTATTATAAAAAGAAATTTAGTATTATTAAATATTTTATCTAAATGAGAAAATTAATATTCTATTTAGTTACTTGCAAGTGAAATAGCTAATGCTCTACCTTCTTCTAGTCCAAGTCTATTCTTTTGAAGATCCATGGAAGTAAACGTAGTATTCTTGCGAAGTGCATCTGCTAATGCTTTCCCTCCTTTTAATCCAAATTCATTACCAAAGAAATAAGAATGGTATTCTTGCAAAGTGCATCTGCTAATTGTTTTCTTCCTACTGATCTAAGTCTATTATTAAAGAGATTCAAAGAAGTCAGTGTAGTGTTCTTGCAAAGTACATTTGATAATGTTTTTCTTCCTTCTGATCCAAGATTATTACTAGCAAGATCCAAAGCAGTTAGCATGGTGTTCTTGCAAAGTGCGTCTGCAAATGCTCTTTCCAAAATAAAGGTTCAATGAAGTCAGCGTGGCGTTTTTGCAAAGTACATCAGCTAATGCTTTCCTCCTTCTGATCAGAGTCCATTATCATTAAGTCAGAGTGATGTTTTTGCAAAGTGCATCGTTAATGCTTTTCCTCTTTCTGCTCCAAGATAATTATGTTCAAGATTCAAATAAGCCAGTGTGATTTTCCTCCTTTTAATCCAAATTCTTTACCATTAAATAAGAATGGTATTCTTGCAAAGTGCATCTGCTAATGGTTTTCTTCCTACTGATCTAAGTCTATTATTAAAGATATTCAAAGAAGTCGAGTGGTGCTTTTTCAACCAATGCTTTTCCTCCTTCTGCTCCAAGATAATAATTATGTTCAAGATTCAAATCAGTCAGCGTGGTGTTTTTGTAAAGTGCATCTGTCAGTGCTTTTCTCGTCCAAAATGCAAAGAAGTCAATGTGGTGTCTTTACAAAGTACATCTGCTAATATTTTTCCTCATGGTTCAAGATTATTTGCATCAAGTCAGCGTTGTGTTCTTTCAAAAAACTTAGCTAAAACCTTCGCCCATTCAGTATTAATCTAAATCTTACATATATCAAAGAATTTAGGGCAGTGTTTTTATAAAGAGCTTCTAAAATCCTTTTCACATCATCAGACTCACGTTGAATTTGAATTGACATAGGTTTCAAAGAAGTCAAAGTAGAATTTTAATAAAGGAACGTTACTAATAAGCCTATTGCTTTATCGTTATATTTATTATTTAAATTTATATAGGTAATAATAGTGTTCTTATAAGATTTTTAAATATTATTTGATTGCAAATAATTTCGTTAAGGTCTAAAAATTTAAGATTCTTACTAGAATCATTGCAATCAAAGAACATTTAATAGCATTTTCAAGATTATATTCTGTTTTATATTTTTATAACGAAGCCTATTTCTAGTTCCAAAATACAAGTAAATGATGTTAATAGATTGATATAACATGCATACTCGAATAATAGTTTTGAGAGACTCGGAAGGATAATTTTATAAGGAGTTAAAAGAGGTTTCTCTTCATGATTTAACTTCAAAAATTATTTTTTTTAAATTTTATATCTCCAAAATGGTGTTCTGGTTCGCTCCACAATATTGGTATAACAATTCTACACTATTGACGGTTTACAAATGTTTATAATTTGATTGTTCATTCAGCAATTTTATCATACTGAAAAATACAAAAATATTATGTACGTACGTATGTAGTCTCAGATAAATAACAAGATAAGATATGAAACGCAAACGACTGGTACAAATATATAGGGTGCATGTAATAGAAACAGCCCATTTTACATTTTTTTGAAAAATAAATTTTGACATGATTGACTTTTTTCAATTATAAACGGAAGTCGATTTGCATAATAAAAAATCTAAAAGAAAAATTACACGAGACTTCCATCACGAGATTATCCGATAGTCACCTGCTACCTTAACTAATCAAAATCGTGAAATTTGATTAATCCCGGATCAGTCCGAAAATCAAAACAAATGATTAAACTCAATTATCTCAAAATAAGATATATGTAAAAATGGGCTGTTTCTATTGCCTACACCCCATATGTCCACCTTCTACAATCATAACATTTTTTGCATATTTAATAAAATACATCTCGTGCTATACAACCGCACTTTTTTTTTTCTTTTTTATTTCTCTATTTTATTTTATTATTTACTGTATTTTTAAATTAGATTTCTTTGATTCAAATCCAAAATGCATTACCCACAAACGTGATTATGCTTTTTGTAGATGCAAACCAAATTATTTTAAATGCTATTGATTTAATATTGGGCTTACGTTAAAGATTTGTTATTTTATTGACTTTTAATTCCCTGATTGCTATATTGAATTAGTTTAACAATACTTATAATATTTGAAATAAAAAAACAAAAACAAAACCAAAATTGTGTTACATTTATTTATTTATTTATTTTTGACTCCCTTATAGCCTGTTGTTATGTAATTTGAGACCCTCCTACGTACTTAATAGTTTATAAACCTCGCAATCAGAATTTTCTTGCCAATCACAGCTTAATGCTCTTGAACTCCATTGTGTATCTTCAGGGCAAGGTATCACATATGGTTGACCGTCAGAGCATTCAATGAAAGAATTACAATCATCTGGATTAGCGTAAAGTCCATCAGCCTCTGGACAAGTAAAATCTAAATTAAAATTTTCATATATTTTCAAAGAAATAATTAGTTGGTTAATGTACTAAATTATAATTAAAAATTTTTAGAAAAATAATTGACGATATTACCTCTTTTAACTTTTTTAACACGGGCTACATTTAATGTTTTTACATATTTTTAATAAACATTATGACTAAAACATACCACTAAAATAAAAAAATCAAATTATAATAATTATCCTTACCAGCACCGAAAACGAAAATATACAGTGGCATAATAATCAATAGGGGGTTTCAAAGTTAAAATCAGAGAATCTTATTTTATTTTTACGAGTTATAATTCAACATAATAAAAATGCTATTGAAAAAATCCTATTTAATTTTGAAATGCGTCACTTATTTGTTAACTTTGAAACCTCCTAATAGGATAATTATGGGGTTTCTAATGAATTTCATCTTGTTTGGAAATTTATTATTTAATTATAAAATATTGATGGATTTTTGAATTTTTTAAAAATATAAATTTCTGGTTTTTGTAGAAAATGGATGTCTTATTTATATTGAAAAAAAGAAACTTTTTTTAAATTAATTTAGTATACTATTGTAAATTGTTAATTATGCATGCAAAATTAATTGTTTGCATTGATTTATCTAAGAATTTAATTTTACTTAATAAAAATATATAGTGTGAGTGGCAACTGAGTGATAACACGGGCTGAGCAATCATCACCAAAACAACAACCAAACCACACGATATACCCAATGGTTAGAGGCGATTTGATTTGGCAAGGCAAGTTAAACGAACGACTTTATTCACATTTTTACAAGCGCAAAGCTGTTTTTATTAAGGGCAAAACAAGGTCCATTTTATAAAATTTTTACATGCGGGGGAGAATAAGATATACCTTTTTTCTAATCTATTGCGCAATATCGCACAATCATCGCGACAACAATTGTTTCCTCCCAAGGTTTACAATTGTTTGTTTATTTAGACACGGCCCCAAGCCCGAACCGGTTCAATCAGATTCGTCTTCACCATATTCTTGGGGCTTCGTGGGAACGATTTCCTCACAATTTCTTCATGACTTCGTGTGGTTTCGAGTCGGGGTTTTCGGGTCTCGTGACGCAGTTTTGCCGCTAACAATAGAAAATTTTTTCTACAAGAACTAAGGTTAATAATGTGGGTAGTTTCAAGAACAAGGAACCCAGTGATATTTTCGTGATCATCACTTCAAGGATTAAGTGTTCGGCCTAAGTTAGAGGTTAGGTGATAGTAAACAAATTACGTCATTGCATGATTCACATCCGTGTTCTTAAAGTGTCCCAATAATGTATTGGATACGGACATTGCATAGACGTGCATTCATTTTGAATAACGTTCGTGCTTCGCTTCAATAATAAAATATTACTATCTATTTACATGGTTGCAATGGTCTTTATAAACTTTATTCTTAAAGCTTTAATCATCACTTTTGGCTGAGCTTCTCCTTTGATCTTATAAATCATTCTACCTCCTTGAACCAGTGATGGCGAATGACAAATTCATAAAAATTTTTATGAAAAATGACTGTAAATGACATTGTCATTTATTATAAAAAATATTATATAAAACCATAGCAAAATGACAAGCCATAAAAAATATTTATTAAAGTGACAAATAAATAACAGTAAAACCAATACTAAATATTGATACATTAACTGTTAAGGAATCGTGAAAAAACTTATCGTTTAATAAGTAAATATAAAGAATCACTTGCAGATCTAAATAAGTCATTAAAAATTGAACCAAATAATGCTTATTGGGTAGATATAAAATTGAACCAGATAATAAATATACGTTACTAGAGCGTGAAAAAACCTGTATGATGATAAATAAAAATTTAACTTAAAAAGGTCAAATACCTTTTTTTACTAAAAATTTTTAAAACCTTTATTTTTTAGTTACTATGATGGAAGAGATTGTCCTATTTATTTTTGTATGCATTTAAAATTTGAAGAAATGATTCGTTTAATAAATTTTCTTAAAAATTTTTTTTAAAAGTTTTATATTTAATGTGGCATAGTTATTTTCAACATTTTGCGAGGAATATACTAGTGGGCCCTAGGTAGTTATTCTGTATCTGAATTTCATTGTAGTAGATTTGAGAAAATATATAATTACAATAGATAAATTGTACGTTAGAAAGCCAGGATAGTAAATGTTTAAAAGGGGTTTTAAAATACCTTTAATTTGTATAATATTCAGATATTAAATTTTGGATCGATACGTTTAAAAGCAATATACGTTTATTCCGATACGTTTGATCGATTGAACAAGGTTGACAGGCAACGCTAAGCTAAAATTTTTACATGTATTAAAATATTGTCTTGAATTATGTAAGAAGTTCACTTCGATAATCTTAAATATGTAAATGGTTAAACCACTTGTTTAATATATTGCCAGGTAAATAGTAATTTATATGCAGTACGTGATTTTTAATTTACAAATTTGTTAGTAATCAATTTAAAAATTATTTGGCTTTAGCCTCTAAAAATAGTCATTTACAACTCAAAGCCTAGAGAATGTGAAAAAATATATGCAGCAAATTCACGCTGCTATTAACTGAATAGATATAACCAACTCTCTTTATAATGAACTGACAGTTCTTGTAGTAAAAATTTTAAAGTTCCTTATAGGGTAATTTACTTATAGATGGATCGGTCCTCTCTGTCATTGTAGGACGACATAATAGTTCGGTTTCTATCCTAAAATCAGTCTTTTGATCCTTTTTTTTTTAATAATTTTTTTACAGTTATCATCATAAATCCTGGGCACCTGATAAAAAATTAGCTGAATGATTTTTCGGCTAATTCAGTTAAGTTTGTAATATTTTCAATAAATTGTTATATATATGTGATTTAGATCAGGTGAATAATATAAATATTATAAGTAGGGTTTTAAAGTTTAACTATACTGTATTATACTATTGGTATAATACTAGTATAATACCTAGTATTATACACATGGGTATATGTATGATACCAATAGTTAGAAATAGTTAGCCAATTAAATTACTTTATCAGTGTGAAGTCGAGATTACAAAATCTCCGAAGCTTTCCGATACAAACAACTAGAAAATTCAGAAAAATTCCGAACCATATTAGACTGGGCGTATAAAAGTGATTATACAGATTATACTATCTGCTATGTTATACAGTATTGTACAGTATTATACTCGGTACTATATTATACCGGTATAATTAAACCCTTAATTATAAGGTTACATACGCATAGCTCCAGTTGAAATGCAGAAATGAGACTTTCATACCATTTTCGCTGGTAAATAATTTAGAAGGCTCATCAGCTCAAAAAATTGCAGATCTTCTATAAATTGTGTTCTCAAGCACTCTCGAAATATGGTTTTATTGGAAAATTTACATCACTCTGTTTTTTTCGACATATACCGTAAAATTCGGACATGTGTACCCCGGGTATTTACATATCTCAATCTCTGTACCCGGGTACTTCTACACTATATGAAACAATATATTTTACTATATATACCATACTTATGTACCCCGGGTATAAGTCACCGTCGGGCCTCTCAAACTGGCAAGGGGTACACTGCACAGGGGGGTACTCATGTCCGAATTTTACGGTATTGGTCTTTTTTTGAATTTTGAATTACATTTTAAACTTATCGACGAAATTCTTGATCATATTTAATCTTTTTCATACAAGCGAAACGTGTTGGGCAAGCATTCAAACGAAAATTTAATAATGTTGACACAACCATTATAACGATCTGTATCAATTTGACCGACTCGGCCGAAAAAATCATTCGGCTAGTTTTTTCAGGAATTATGATAATAGCTGTAATAAGTTACTGAAATCAGCCGACATCAGAAACTTATTGATTCGGTCGTCGGCAATTTTTTCAATTATCTCAGCAGGGATGGCATGTTAAGATATTGGACATTTGGACATAGTAAATTTTTTTATTGGACATAAAAAAAAAAAAAATTTAGCCTTGGCCTAAATCAAACTTAATTCGGGCCAATTTTCACTAATACAAAATATCTCTAATTTACAGTATATTTTAAAAAGTATATTGATAATTATTATTATTATTATTATGCATATGTATTCACACTACTAAATCAACTTAAATTCTATTTTACGTACAACATAATCATATATGTACTGTACATACACACACTAGATACTTTTAAAATATATATTTGGTATTGCCCTAGTGGAATAGGAATAATCAAACAGAATGCTAGAAACTTTAAAATGATTTGTATTTCAGAAATAATAATGACAACAGTTGATTTTATTTTTAACTTCTTAAAAAAATAAAGCCATATTATTAGAGAAAAACACCAAATAAAATAAATTAGCCAAGGTCGAAAATTTGAATTAGAAACATTTATCATTGTAAATTAAAGAGTAAAAATAGTTTATATGAAATAAAATAAAATTGATAAACATCATTATTGTAGTTAAATTTTATCGTCATATTATTAAAATTGCCCAATAAAATTATTGGACAATTTGACATATGTCCAATTGATTAATTGGACAAATGTCCAATAACCTTAAAATTTAATTGAAACATTGTCCAATGCCTGAAGGCCAAAAATTTATTTGGACATTTGGATTATGTCCAAATGTCAAAATGTCCAAATATCCAATTGTCCAATGCCAACCCTGTATCTCAGAATATAAGAAAATAGCTGTAAATTATTACAGCTGTTTTCATAAATTTTTGTCCAAATTATTATTTGATCGATTCGGTAAGTGCTTGATTCGGCAGCGATAAACTTTTGACTTGAGATGAATTAGTATATATATATTAAAACAGCGATAATATACTGACAATATTTAAAAATTAAGTTTTCTCTAAAATGCATGTCCAATATTTATGTTGGTGTGTTTGGCCTGTACGAAAATTATGGCGAAGAATCTTAATATAAAATATAAAAAGGGTTCCGAATATAAGATAAGCTTTCATAATAAAATAAGCAGACGCTGATAAAAAAAAGTTTAAAAAATGAACAAGAATTTAATGACTGGATTAAAAAAAAATAAAGCACAAGTTAAAATTCAAACAACCAAGATTTTATTCGTAATTACCATCACTTTTAATAATATCATCAATTCACTAATACTATCGTTCATAATAGTGATGCTTCTCTAATGCTATGAGAATTTTAACCAGCAATCAAAGTAAAAATCAATATATTTTTTATTTGATGTTTTAATATTAGTTATAATGATTATTATAAAAAGAAATTTAGTATTATTAAATATTTTATCTAAATGAGAAATTAATATTCTACTTAGTTACTATGCCAAATAAACCTGAACACAGGTTGTGGCTTTTATGGCATTCAGGTGCAATGTCATAATTAATTCTACAATTAACTTGCAATACCACAATTCGGTAATTTTTGACGTTAACTATAATTCTTGCAAAATACATTTGCTAATGCATTTTCTCCTTCTGATCTAAGTTTATTATTCAAAATAATCATGAGAAATATATCCTTCTGATTCAGAAAGATTTTATAAATGCATCAACTAACACATTTCCTCATTTTGGCCCCAAATTATTATTTTTAATAAAGATTCAAAGATGTCAGAGTAGTTTTCTTGTAAAGCGCATCTGTTAATACATCTAAGAAGTCAGCATGGTGTTCTTGCGAAATGCATCTGTTAATACTTCAAGTCAGCATCGAAATGCATTTGCCAATGCTTTTTCTTCTTTTGACCCAAGATCATTAAATTGAAGATTCAAATAAGTCAGCGTGGCATTCTTGCAAAGTGAAATATCTAACGCTTTTTCTTCTTCTGATACAAGCCTATTCTTTTGAAGATCCAAGGAAGTAAACGTAGTATTCTTGCGAAGTGCATCTGTTAATGTTTTTCCTCCTTTTGATCAAAATTCATTACCATTAAGGTCCAAAGAAGTAAGAATGGTATTCTTGCAAAGCGCATCTACTAATGCTTTTCCCCTTTGATCAAAGTCTGTTATTAAAGAGATTCAAAGAAGTCAGTGTGGCGTTCTTGCAAAGTGCATTTGATAATGCTTTTCTTCCTTCTGATCCAAGCTTATTACTAGCAAGATCCAAAGAAGTTAGCATGGTGTTCTTGCAAAGTACATCTGCAAATGCTCTTCCACCTTCTATTCCAAGACTATTAAAACAAAGTTTCAATGAAGTCAGCTTGGTGTTCTTGCAAATTCATTAGCTAATGCTTTTCCTCTTTCTGGTCCGAGTTCAGTATCATTAAGATTCAAAGTCAGAGTGATGTTTTTACAAAGTGCATCCGCTAATTTTTTTCCTCTTTCTGCTCCAAGATAATTATGTTTAAGATTCAAATAAGTCAGTGTGGTGTCTTGCAAAGTGTATATGCTAATACTTTTCCTCCTTCTAACCTAAGTTCATTAAGCTGAAGATTCAAAGAAGTAAGCGTGATGTTTTTACAAAGTGCATCTGTTAGTGCTTTTCCTCCTTCTGCTCTAAGATTACTCTGTCCAAAATTCAAAGAAGTCAATGTGATGTTTGCTAATATTTTCCCTCCTTCGGGTTCAAGATTATTTGTATCAAGTTTCAAAGAAGTCGGCGTTGTGTTCTTTCAAAGAAACTTTGCTAAAACCTTCACCTTCAGTATTAATCTAAATCCTACATAGATCTAAAGAATTTAAGGCAGTGTTTTTATAGAGTCTCTGACGTCCTTTTCACACCGTAAGACTCACGTTGAATTTGAATTGACATAAATTTCAAAGAAGTCAAGTAGAATTTTTATAAAGGAACGTCTATTGCCGTATCGTTATATTTAAAATTATCGATATTATTTAAATTCATAGAGGTAGTAGTGTTCTTATGAAGATTTTTAAATATTATTTGTTTGCAAATAATTTCATTAAGATCTAAAAATTTAAGATTCTTACTAGTTAAAGAACATTTAATAGCATTTTCAAGATTACTGTATATTCTGTTTTATATATTTTATAACGTAGCCAATTTCTAACTCCAAAATACTAATAAATGTTGGTAATAGATTGATATAACATGCATACTCAAATAATAGTTTTGAGCGACTCAGAAGGATAATTTTAAAAGAAGTTATAAGAGTTTTCTTTTCATGATTTAACGTTAAAAGTAATATTTTTATAAATTGATATCCAAAATGGTGTTCTGGTTCGCTCCACAATATTGGTATAACAATTCTGTACCATTGACGGTTTACAAATGTTTATAATTTGATTATTAAATATTGTATAGTAGCATTCATTTGATTATGTTATCATACTGAAAAAAATACAAAAATTTTATGAACGTACAGTACGTATGTAGCCTCAGATAAATAACAAGATAAAATGCGAAACGCAAACGACTGTTACAAATATATGACCACTTCTATATTCGTATTACACATTTTTTTTGTATATTTGATAAAATACATCTCGCGCTATACAAGGTGTTCGACAAAGCGTACACGTTCTGTACACGTTCTAATGCCCACTTTTTTACTTTTTTTTTTTCTTTTTATTTATTTTTACTGTATTCTTATTTCTTTATGATTATATTAGCAAGTTAGTTTTTAAAAATATTTTTAAATTAGAATTCTTTGATTCAAAACCAAAATGCATTATGCTACCCACAAACATGATTATGCCCTGCAAACCAAAATATTTTAAATGCAGCGCAATTATTGATTTAATATTGGTCTTGCGTTAAAGATTAGTTATAGATAGTTATTTTATTGACTTTTTGATTCCTGATTGCTATATTGTATTAGTTTAACAATACTTATAATATTTGAAATAAAGAAAACCAAATTTGCGTTACATTTTTATAGTCTATTTATAAAGTTATTATGTAACTTGAGACCCACCACCCTCCTGCATAATATAGTTTATAGACGCTAATTGCCATTATTGTTGTTGGGCCCCGCAATCAGAATTTTCTGGCCAGTCACACCATAAGCATTTTGAACTCCATTGTAAATTACCGGGGCAACTCATCAAATATGCATAACCGTGAAAGCACTGGTAGAATGTGGTACAATTATCTGGATTAGCGTAAAGTCCATTAGGGTTATCCGCAGCATTTTCCGCTGGACAAAAAAAAGGAGTACCTAAATTAAAATTTACATACATTTTCAAAGAAATAATTAGTTGATTAAGGCATTAAATTATAATTAAACTTTTTAGAAAAATTAATGTTTTACAAATATTGTGATTAAAACATATCGCTAAAAAAAAAAAAGTCAAATTTTAATAATTATCCTTACCATCACCGAAAACGAAAATAGTATACATTGACGTCATAATCAACAGGATAATTATGGGGTTTCTAATAAACTTCATCTTGCTTGGAAAGTTATTATTTAATTATAAAAGATTGAATTATATTCTATGGATTTTTGAATTTTTTGAATATATAAATTTTTTGGTTTTTGTAGAAAACGGATAAGCCTTATTTATATAGTTTATCGAAAAGAGAAAACTTTTTTTAAATTAATTTAATATACAATTGTAAATTGTTAATTACGCATGCAAAATTAATTATTTGCATTGATTTATCTAAGAATTTAATTTTACAAAACCAATCTGACATTATTCTTCTAATGTAATAATAGACTGCAGATCAATTTCATTTATTTCATGCCGGACATTGCATAGACGTGCATTCATTTGGTCTTTATAAACCTTATTCTTAAAGTTCTAATCATCACCTTTGACCGAGTCCCTCCTTTGATCTTATAAAGCATTCTACCTCCTTGAACCAGTGATGGCGAATGACAAAGTCATAAAAATTTTTATGAAATGACTGTAAATGACACATCATTTTAAAATGACAATGTCATTTTATTATAAAAAAAAAATTTATATAAAACCATGGCAAAATGACAAGTCATAAATATTTATTAAGATGACAAATAAATAACGATACTACTAATACTAAATATTCTTAAGCACCAAACTCTTACGCAAAGAACAATTTTTAATTATACGTACATACATCTTAACAGCATAGCGGGCTTTCATTGTAATTGGCTGATTTTTGTAGATCATCTCATCACATGGGAAAAATATTATTGGATAATCGAAATTGTTCGCAAGATTGATTTATTTTATCTATGAAAAATAATTCTTCGCAAGATTTATTTTATATAAAAAATAATTAATAGCTAAAATTTAAATTAGCATAAATAAATGCATTATCAGCAACTCAAAACTCAATTATCTCGGTACAAACAGAATCTATGATCCAAAGTTTTATTAAAAAAAAAAAAATACTATCGTACGAAAAAGAAAAAAATCAAACGCCCTCAAAAATAAATAAATAAATAAATAAACATAAAACTTACTGTAGAAAGCAATAAAAAAGACTTTAATTATATATAATATCAGTTAACTAATACCAACGAATTTTAATCTTAATTCTAAATATAACTAGACTTCTCTAAGAGCTAAACGCACAACCTCTCTAAACGTACTCTCAATTCTGGCCCAAATATATTCCTGACCTCCAGAAATACGCTTTTTTTTTTCTTATTGTACTCTAAACACAGTTGCTAAAAGTTTGATCCCTATAGCGTGCATGTGCATTTAGAGATCCGACTGTAACCTTAGACGTGACAAAGTTCACAGGCTTATGTTTCGTTGCTTCGTATTATTATTTTATTCTACTGGCAGTACATATCTGTCTTTAGAATAATAAATTATGAATAAAATAGATTAGCAATGTAAACCTTTTGAAAATATTGTTATTTATTAAATTTAATAGATTGCAAATTTTATATTTATGTCTATTTGCCAAAATGAAACGCCCAAACATACCTCTCATCTAACTTCCAAATTACCTCACGGTTTACCAAATTACTTTGACAGTATATAAAATAAAGGTTAAACTTTCAAATTTTTTTTTGTCTTACCTTCACCCGATTCATATTCATGGCCCCCGATCCAATACATTAATATCATTTTTTTTTTAAATAAAAGAATACAATGGTCTTAAAATTGGCGGATAACTCTTATAGCTAAAAAGTCTGGCCCACATTATCTATATATTTAATAAATTTAGCCTGTACTTTAATTAATACAGATGTTAATATTTTAAAAAAAATTTTTTTTATTAAGGCAAAATAAAAAAAATATTTCTATATATTTGCTATGCTATATGTTCTAAAATTAACAATCCAATTAAAACTCTAATCAAGTTGACTTATTGCTTATTACACTTCCAAGTTTTGTAATTTGCTATATACTTTTTTAACT
>CAJVPY010002663.1:0-15633 GCA_910591965.1 Dentiscutata erythropus | reverse complement strand
ATCTTTTATATATGCACATTCGTACTGTATCGTACTATCTCAAAATTTTATATAATACAGTACTAAATCATCTTCAATACAATACGAAATATATGTATATTCCTTAGAAATTGTTGGATAAAAAAGGTTTAAATTTGTGATTGACATTTTCTTATATCGATTGTATACGTCATTGATATTATTAGTTAATTTATTTTATTACAAAAAACTTATGTAATGTACGTAGTACACATAAATTACAGTACATTTATTACCAGTGATCACCGTACAGATTATACGGTACCAAGTAAACTACCGAACTGTACCGAATGTATATATACTCCAGTGATCACTGTACAGATCATACGGTACCAACTAAACTACCGAACCGTACCGAATGTATATATACTCTTATGAAACTGGAAAGGGGTTGACCAAGATTATAATAAAGCATTTGAATACAATAAAAAAGCTTTTAATATGGGCGCTGAGAAAGCATCAGTTAATATTTCTCGATTTTATCGAAACGGTATCAGTACACAGAGAGATATTCAGAGTGCAAATTATTGGTACAGAAAATATAAGAGTTTTTTGAAAACTAATAAATCAGCAGATTAAATCAATTCTGAGCTTAAGAGAATATTAGACGACGATAGATTTAAAATATCTTGGATTGATTATAATGAGTTCAGAGATATCAGAAGTCATGCAATTTGGTCTGGCAGAATTAATGGCACAATGAGATATGTCGCACTTAAAGTGATTCAAGATTCAACCAAAAATGAGCAAGAATTTATCCAAGAATTGAAGAATTATATGAAATTGGCTACGAGAATCCTTCATCTTGTATTGTTATAGAGTGTCAAGAAATAATTATAGTGATTATATCATTGTTATGGAGATTGCACCAAAAGGATCGTTACGACAAGTATAACAATTAGAATGGAAAGATAAATTGAATATTTTATACGGTATAGCTTTGGATCTATCTCGAGCCGATACATTCGTTCACAGGGATTTACATAGCGGAAACATTTTGTAAGGAAGTAATCAGCAATATATATATATTACTGATCTTGGCTATCTAAAAAGTAAAAGAAGGGAAACTTTGTGGAATTATGCCTTATATTGCACCTAAGGTTTTTGTGAGTCAATCGTACACTTATGCATCAGATATTTACAGTCTTGGAGTTATCGCAACAGAGATTTCGACTAGACAAAGAGCATTTGATGGAATTCCTTTTAATGGAGACATTGTATCAAAAATTATCATTGGATCAAGACCTAATTGTTTCGGACCAGATTGATTATTAAATTTGCTATGAAATTTATGGATAAAGATTTCAAAAAACGACCTACTGCAGCAGAAATTATTGAAATAATCACTCGTTTGTTAGTTGAAATGGATCAAGATGATGATAATGGAATCAAAAAACATTTTTTAGGAAGTTAATAAGATTAAACCTAGTCCTAATGAACAGATAAGTATATATAGCAAATTATATGATACGAACAAAATTTCAGAATATTAGAAATTGAGATTGAATTCTCAAGTTTATACTTAAATTAAATTAAAATATGCGTTTATGTTGGCTACGTTTGGAAATTTTCTACAGGGGATCCCAAATTTCCGGGTTGTGATGGCTGGAATGCGTCGTGGTTAGGGTCGTGGTTAGGGTTGGGGTTAGAGCTGAGTTAGGATTAGTGGGAGCTAAAGGCTATAGTAAAATTATCAACTGGGCACTTTTCACTTAATGAACGACTATTGTTTCTTTAGTAAATTTCTTAGTGATCTTGGGGCAAAATCGATCAACTCCGACCCTTGTTACGAAGCTTCCGACCCTGAATTTTGGGAATCTCCCTGTAGGAGTTCGTTTGAAAGATAAACTATAGTAGCTTTTTTCTTAGTTATCAAAATTTCTTCAATCTCTAATCCCATTATATTACAGAGATTTCACTTAATTTATATTCTTATCATTGTGTTTTGGTAGCTTGTTTCTTGGGAATAGGGATGTGTTCGGTCGACTATGGTCGACTATCGGTCAACTACGGTCGACTATCGGTTGACTACAATTGGTTATTGACTCTTAGCCGGTTAGCCGATCGGCTAAAGCGGCTAATAGCCGATCAATTATTTTGATAATAATCAATATAAATATACTTTAAGAGTATGGAGTATATAAATTTACATACGGGCTAATTGGATATCATATGTTGATCTTTATCAAAACAATCTAATTCTGGTCAAATTTGCAGATCATTTGGATGGAAAATCCATAGAAATGATCTGCAAATTGGCCAGAATTAGATTGTTTTGACAAAGATCGACACGTTACGTAATAATCAGTGTTGGGCAAATTAGTGGTTGACCAAAAATTTCTGGTCAAATTGGTCTGGTCAAATTGGTCAAATGGTCGAACTGATCAAATTGGTCAAATAGATTATATAAATATAATATAATAAATTATACAGTCTACTCTTTCTATAACGAACCCTCGGTTCTGGCCAAAAAAAAAGTTCATTATATAGAATTACTATGTTTTCTTAATAGCCGTAGCTCTTGTTATACCGAACTAATATTAAAATTTAGAAAATTTGGGTTCATTATATCCAGAGTTCGTTATAAAAAGGTTCGTTATATCCAGAGTTGACTGTATTTAAATATACTATTTGACCAATTTGACCAGACCGGTCAAATTGGTCAAATTGGTCTGATCCAATGGTCAAACTGGTCAGGTCAAGCCAACACTGGTAATAATATAAGAAACCTATTTTTAATTATGCTTGATGTGACAAATATTGATGTGACGAATGTGGGTGTGACTAATAAAGAATAGTTTGTTTATGTGTTATTCGTCACACATGAATTCGTTACATCAAAATGGAAAATTTGTGACCGACTAGCATCGACTACGGCGGCTATAGCTGTCGGCTAAGCAACTAAACCGTAACCGAACCCATCCCTACTTGGGAATTTACATCAAATTTATCTTCTATCTCAAACTTTGAAATCCTATATTTATAAAAATATAAATTTTGATCCTAAAAAATGATTGAGGACTACCAATATCTAATACAAATTTTAATAACTATGTATCGAAATTAAATACCGCATACTTCCAAATAAGCACTCTCGCATCCTATATATTCTCCCGATATTAAGAACCCCTTTAAATAGTTACTAGGATAAAAATCGGTTAAACCTAGTTTATCCTATAACAAAAAAAGTGCGTTATTCAAAAGTATGTGTTTATTAGAAAGTTATGGCATCTATGTATTTATTATAGACCAAATGTATCCTTTTTGTTTGAAATTGGCATCCCTTAATCGTTATCAGGCGAGATCTTAGGGTTTTGTGTTACGTAATAAACGTCGAAACATAGTTTTGACATTTGCTAGAAAATTTTTGAAAAGGCAAAATTCGAAACTGGCGAAACAAGCGAAACTGAAAGTGAGAGGCGGTAAAACTAAAAAACACCAAAATGAAAATAAACACGAATATTATTTATTATCAAAATTCGATGCAAACTAGCTGTTCTATTAGTTTATTCTTTATAGAGTTTAAGACTCAATATAATAAATTAGTCAATGATCTTTGTTTAATGATTATACAGGTGATCTTGATAATTGGGATTAAAGAGATAAGCTTGAAAATTATATAAAGAAAATAACTCGAATTCCAGTAATCTGATACTTTTTGCCGCGATGAAGGTTTAAAAATCTTTTTTTATAAATTCACTTGATCATGATCTTTCCCAGCATCTCCAACAAAAATTTCGGGTACGTTATGGTCGAAAAATGCTTCAAAGTTGGTTATTAGGCTAATATTATTATTAGGTTAGATACGGTAGTTTATATAGTATACTTGCTCAAAGAATTCTTTTTTGATGTCCAAAGGTTATTTTATTTTTATTTTTTACATTTTATATTATAGCTACTCGAGGTTTTCTATTGGTTAATCAGTATTAACTTTACATACCTGATTTTTGAGCATATTAAGGACTTCACCAAAGTTTGCATTTTATTATTTTTATTTTGCACATATATTAAACCAACTACAGTCAGACACCCTAAATGCTATGCAACACCTCTCTAAATGCACGTCTTCTTTTGGGCCCAACTAATATTACATCTATAGATTTTTACCTCCCTATAAATGCAATACCTTTCTAAATGCACGTGCTAGAGCTGGTCCCGACGACGTGCATTTAGAGAGGAGGTCTACTGTATTTGTCGTTACTTTTTCGGCGTAATAGTTTATTTTCTAAAAAAAAACAAAAAGACCTGGCACATATTTATTGGCTACCTATCTTTTCTAATCAGCCTAGATGTGAAACTAAAAAATTTTTTATACATAATATCTAAGTTTTATTTAATAAAAATGTTTTTTATTCAATTTTGAATACTTTATCTAGGCCATAGCAAATTGCATTATGAAAGATGCTTTAGTACGTTCTAGTACTATAAATAACGAAAGCGTTCATAAATATTTACCTTAAGTTTGACTTAATCATTTAATTTAATAATAAAGAGTGGCTTACTTATTTAAGGTTCGTATTAGATGAATTATTTGTTTTTTGAATCAACTATTTTACAATTCTTATTTATTTTCAATTTAAGATCTGAATGCACAGTATGTATAAACAATTATATCTAACCTTAATATAATTACTATTTTTATGAGAAGGATTGGACATTTGAATAACTTCGTGTGATAATGAGCAGGTGGGTTTATAAATGACTTTTAAAACTTCATCTCCAGAAAGATACTTACGAATTACTGACATTCCATGGTTTACTTATCATTTCCAAGCATATTTTTTGATCGATTGTTTATTTTATTTAATAACAATTAATTTTTTATTCTTTTTAACAATTTTCACGGAGCCTATTAATATAAGCAAATATCATTTACTATTTGTTATATTAAGTCCTCAAACTTTATAAAGAATAGCTCCTTGAATGGCAATATTGTTATAGAATTTTGATATCGAATAACTTTAGCATTTATTCACATTCCGTACATTTTGTAAGTTTTATCATTCTTACCTTCACTTATCTGTTTTACCTCTTTTCTCAGGTTCATCAGTTTCGCTTTAGCCTTTCAAAAACTTTGGCAAAAGTCAAACTACGTTTCGACTTTTAGCCTAATAACAATAGTACTTTTATCATTTCTTAAAATACGCTAGTGTTATAGGATTGTTTAGTATGGTTGGTAACTGTTAAAGGTGTATTCAGAATACAATTTACGAACAAATAGACATTTTAATTTACTTTTGATCTATAATTAAGCACGTTGATATCATATCTTTCCAATATTTTCAATAGAGTTAAAACTTATATTTATAAAAATTTGAATAGTTAAATTGTTTACATATTGATAATTCCCAATCATTATTTAAAATCAAAATTTATACTTTATAAAAGTAAATGTAAATAAATGTAAATAAAAGATTTCCAAGAATGTTTGAAACAGAGATTCAAAAAAAAGATAAAATTGATTTTGAAGATTTCTTACTCCCAAGAAACAAATTACGAAAACACAAATGATAAAAATATAATTACTGTTATAAAATGGGATTGGAGATTGAAAAATTTTTATAGTTGTGCCTTCTTAAATGCATATTACATACTGTAAACACATAATTTAATTTAAAGATAAACTTAAGATTTTGCACTCGATTTCTACGTACTAAAAGGCTTACTAATATATTCAGAAAATTTATTTGTATCATGTAGCTTACTAGTATATATATCTTTAGAATGTATCTGTTTATTAGGTTCTGGCTTAATTTTATCAGCTTCCAAAAATTGTTGTTTGATTTCATTATCATCTTCTTGTTCCATTTCATCTAACCAACGAGCGATTATTTCAATAATTTCTGTTGCAGTAGGTCGTTTGTTAAAATCTTTATCATACATTTCATAATTAATTTAACACAACAATCTGGCCCTGAACAATTAGGTCTTAATTTTTGATACAAGGTCTCCATTAAACGGAATTCCATCAAATGCTCTTTGTCCGGTCGAAATCTCTGTTGCGATAATTCCAAGACTGTAAATATCTGATGCTTTAGTATACGATTGACCCATCAAAATCTCTGGTGCAATGTACGGCAAAACTCCACAAATTTTTCCTTCTTTTTCTTTTTTAGAAAGTCCAAGATCAGTAATATACACACATTGTAAGTCTCTGTAAACGAGTTTTTGCGAATGTATCGACTCGAGATCCAATGCTATACCGTACAAAATATTCAATTTATCCTTCCATTCTAATTGTGATACCTGTACAAGATTTTCTCGCAACAATCCTTTTTGGTGCAATTTGTAAAACAATAATATAATCACCATAATCATTCCTTGACACTCCAAAACAGTTCAAAAATGAAGGATTCTCGTAACCAATTTCACAGAAATTCTTCAATTCTTGGATAAATTCTTGCTCATTTTTGTTTGAATCACGAATCACTTTAAGTGCGACATGTCTCGTTATGCCATTAAGTCCGTCGAACCAAACTGCAAGATATACAATTGCAAATCCTCCTTTTCCTTGATATCTCTGAACTCATTATAATCAATCCAAGATAATTTAAATCTATCATCATCTAATATTCTTTTAAGTTCGGGATTGATATAATCAGGTGATTTTTTAGTTTTCAAAAGATTTTTATATTTCTGTACCAATAAATTACACTTTGAATATCTCTCTTTGTACCCATACCATTTCGATAGTATTGAGCAACGTTACTCATTGCAATAGAAACCCATATTAGCAGATTTTTTATAGTACTCAAATGCTTTATTAGAATCCTGAGCAACCCCTTTCCATCTCCGTAATGAACACCAACATTACATATTGCATGAGCATTATCAAGATCAGCTGATCTCTTACAATATTCAAATGCTTTTTGGTAATTTGCTTCCACTCCAATTCCAAAAAAATAACACCTAACTCGGCTGCTTTCATATAATATTCAAAAGCCTTCTTTTCGTCTCTGTTAACAATACCATATGATATTTGTAACCAAGACTATAAAGTTGTTTAGAGTCCATTCTTTTTTAAAGGAAGAACATTAAAAAAGTACGTAGGTACAAACTTTATTTTTAAAGTTTAACCAAAGTGTTACAAAAAGTAATACGTTTTTGATTAGCCATTAATTTACTTGTACATATTGTCCATCAAAAACGTAATTTTGAAAAATTTCATGCCTGTCCACATGCATATTTGTATTATAAACCCAAAATTATTACAAAGTGATAGTATATCATGTAATCGAAAGAAGAGTGGCCACACGACTTCGCCTCGTGATGCCATCACGTGTAAGTCAAAAGCATGCGAGAATCAGAAGATGGTGCTAAAAGAAGGGATATGACGTATGAAGATCAAAGACTGTTGTGGTTAACGACAATTGAACATAATTCAAGTTGACAGAAATCAACTGATCAAAAAGATAACTAAGCAGGGATTAAACCGGAAGCGATCCGGTCAAGCCCAGAAGTACAGCCACTGATTGAGGAGATAAGCTGATCCCGCGTGAATTAAACACACGAAGATAGATAATTAATAATTTCAATTAATTCCTTATTCAGGCTACTGTCCAATCACTAAACAATTGCCCATTGTTAGGATCTAACATAAGAAGAACATCCGCAAGAATTAGGTTTCGCACCCGAACCCTCCAACCCTATACATTAATACTTTTCAAGTTCTTATTTGCAGGGTTGTGAATAGACAAAAAGCAAATTAATAAATACAATAAATTGTCTAATAGTCTAATAGTGTCCTATTAAGTTATTAAACAATAGACAAATTGATATATAATTTAAAGCAACCTAATTAGCTAATTTAGGCTTTATAAACTAGCTAATATTAGTAGATTAAATAGACATTAGACAAATAAACATTAGAACAATTAGAGCAATAAACACCAATAGGCAATTAGACAATTAGACAAAAATATTTTTAATTAGACTATGTCAATTTACAACACTGCTTATTTGTATATTTTCTATTATTACTACCTTATGTAATTATAAATTGATGTAATATATAAATTTAACTAATTTTTTTATAAAAATAATTATAAATAGATTATAATTAGAATTAAAATTGGACAAAGCATAGTTTATACCAAAATTTTATATTAAAACCCAAAAAGTAGTTTTTTTAGTTAAAATTTTGAGATAGAATTAATTTTTAAAAAATTCTTTATTTTATTACACAAAGCTAATTTATTACATCTGATCTTAAATTTTAATTAGCTAAAATACTCTAGCTATAAATAATATAATTAAAATTTTATATTAATTATATTATAATAAGGTAGCTAGTAGCTAGTAGGTTAGTGATGTCCAAAAAATTTTGCTTTTTCGTGTAACTCGAGCTTCCGGACCAAATCGATTTTGGCCGAAATAAACAAATTTTACTAATAAAACGTTAATTGATATATTATGTAAAGTTGCTCAGATTGTAATTTTGCTATAATATCAGTTAACGGTATTAAACTTATATTAATGTTTCGCAGATGCTATCCGAGGGCCGAATCCGAATCGTCGGATCGAGTTCCGGAAGCTCGGGTTACACGAAAAAGCAAAATTTTTTGGACATCACTAACCTACTATAAGGTAGTTGCACAACGTCATCATGCAAAGAAAGTATCTAATATTAGTGGTTTAAAATTTTAGATTAGAATTATAATTAATCAAACTTGTTAGCAATAAAGAATGCTTAAAATATACTATTAATTTTCACAATAGCAAGAATAAGAAGTACTGTATTTTCACGTAATAACGCTCATGAGCATTATTTCGAATAATGGCCTGAATTAAGATTAATTTGGGCCAAGATTTGAAATTACACCCCTGCACGTTATTACGCAAAAATACGGTAAATTTCTGATCATATAAGGGCTCAAAAGACCTTATATAACAGGAGATCTACAGCTTATTTCCCTACAGTTTGAAATAATTTATATTGTATAATAGCAGAATATGTAATTTGTAGTAGTGATATCTTTTTTTTTGATTCATATTGATAAACGAATTCAGTATAATATAGACGATCAAGTTAATATGATATAGTTTTTAAAATAAATATTTATATCCTCTTACTATATAATTTGATTCAGATTTTCTGTAATTTCTAAAATATTTGGTTTGAAAACTATTCTGTACAATCTGCTATTAGGTATTTTATACTCTTGCTGTATGAATTTGATTACCAGTAAATGGTATAAAAATATTCAAATTTATGACTATTACTAACCCTTGAAGGATAAACAGATTTACTCACATAGCTATGAGACTTATATTTTTAATATATTGGTAATTCAAAATAAATTAAGAATATATGAGATAAGTCAATAAAAATCTAGCAAATTTTTTATAATAAAAATTTTTTATAACTTTAAACAAGAATAACTTAATAAAACCTTGACCAAATTTAATAAAAAATTTTTTAAATAATTTTTACAAACTTGTAGAATTAATTTAAAATAATTTATTAAATTTGATTTAGTTTTTGTTAAGTTATTTTTATTTAAAGTTTTTAAAAAACTTATTAAAAAATATTTGCTTGGTTTCTATTGACTCAACCTCATATATTGTATCCTATTTTTATATGAAAAATGGTTAATGGCTATCCATTTCACATTTGTACTGAATTTAGTACAGTAAAAAAAATATATTTTAAGCCAACTATTTAATAAATTTTATTCAAATTCTACTAAAATAAAATTTGATATTTGACTAGTATTTGTATAAAATTTGAATAATATTTATTAATAAAAATTTTGTATAAATTAGTTTTAAAGTTGTTGTGTTTTTTATAAATTTCTGTACTTAATTTAGTACAGCAATAAAAATTAATTTTTGCTAAAAATTTTTGATAAAATTATAAAAATATAAAATTTTTAGATTATTTTAGTTCTAATTTAAATGTAAAAAAATATTTTATTTAAAAAATAATTTTTTAAAATAGTTTATATAAGCCTGTTTTAAGGTAATACAAGCCTAAATATAGTAGGTTTATTTCTATATTTAATATAGTAAATCATATGTTTTTATTAATAAATTTTATAAAAAAATTGCTAAACTTAAATTTTGTATAACTTTTTATTTACTAATCTAATTTTAATGATTTTACTTTTATTAAAATCAGAAAACTAGCTCTACAACATATTCAAATTTGAAAGAAATTTAATCAAATAAAAATTTTATTATTTATTTTTTTAAAAATTCCAGTATTAAAAAAATATATAGGTAATTTTATTATTCTATTATATTATATTAGTGCTTTGTTTACTACTATAAATTTTTTTTTACATGATAACTTTAGATCAAATTTTACAAACTTTTTTGTAATTGTTATATTATATTACTAGTATAGTAGCACAAAGCAACACTTAATTTTAATTAGTTAAATTTAAAAAAAACTAAAAATTTTTAGATTTTTATTAATTTTTTCTAAAATATTAAACAAATTAGAATTTTTTTAAAAAATATTAAATTAAAAAATTATAAAAATTTTTTTTGGAAATATGTTTTATATATATTTAGATATTATATATATTTTTTTGATTGCTTATTAATATATAAAAATTTGAACTATTGTATTTAATTGAAATATATTAAAATAGTATATTACACTTAATAAAAATTACAATATTCAAAAACTTGCTAATATAACTTTTGTTAAAATTAGCCAATTTTTAAATATACTAAAATAAAATATAAATATTTATTTATATATTATATAAATTTAATTTAAAGTTAATAAGAAAAATTATTCAAAATTTAAATTTTATAACTGTACTAAATTTAGTATTTTGTACTATATTTGGTACAGCAAACAGATAGCAATTAATAAAAAAATTTTATATTTTACTGCACATATACTTTATAAGATCTAATATAATGTGAAATCAAAACAACAAATTAATTTGTTAGTTTAGAGTTAGAGTAAGAGTTAGGTTAGTGTTAGGAGGTTAGAGTAGAGTGCTTTAGCAAAAAAGTTCTAACCAAAATTTTGCAAGAAATTTTTTTGTTAGAATACATAAGGTAGTTTTATGAATGAGATTTTAGGCTATAAATATTTTTTAGAAATATCACTATTTTTGATTTTATATTACACCTGATCTTACAATCTAATTGGTTGATCAGATAGGTGTATTACAGCTAGTGTTTAAAATCTATATACGGAATCTGCAGTACACAGATTAAAAATTAATTCAGCAAGTAAAATATTCTTTAAATTTGTGGATTTATTATGTTATCAGACATATTATGCATCTTTTTTTAAATTTTTATTAAGTTTACAAAAATTATCAAGCTTTCTGTATATTGAAACAAATCTAATTTCAAATACTAGTTACAGCATATTTGTGCTAAATTATATAAATCTTGGCAAAAATATATAAACTTTTATAATAGATAATAAGTTATTATTAGTATGAAGTTAATTTTATAGATTAAACAATAATAAAAATTTAAAAATTTTATTATAATAACAAGTTTTTTAATTATCTAGCAGGTACTATATAAATTTATAAAAAAATTTGTATTATTTATACAAATTTTTTTTAAATAATATAATAAATTCTAATTAATTTTAATATAAAAATTTGTGAAAGTAATATAAAATACTTTCCATAAGTGTATATGTTATACCTGCCAAATAAACTAGCTATTTGGTATTATATACAGATTATAAATATTAATAGTATAATTACAATATATATATAAAGCCTTTGGCTATATACTTTTGTTTATATTCTGCTAATACTTATATATCTGTCAAATTATGCTGGATAACAAAATGAATTAGATATACTTATAGTACTGAACTTATTAAAATATATTAACAAAATTATATATATAATTCTCAAAATTCATATGAATCCTGTCACTAGTTTTAATAATAAAAACAAGTTTGAATATTAGGCAGATTTTATATAATAAACAAGCAATAAACTAATTTTTGTAGTTTATAGATAATATATAAAAATTTACGTATAGTATTTTCATGTAATAATGCACACCTGTGCATTATTTCGAGCACATGTGCATTATTTCGAGACGTATATGTGTGATATTTCAGATCAATATTGCTAAAATTTAATAAACATGTGACTATAATTGTATTTATAGTAAAACTCTTAGAGGAGAAGGTGCATTATTTTGGGATGCACATGTGCATTATTTTGAGTTAAATAGGTAATTTTAAAAAAAGTGGCAATTTTGAAATAACACACATATGCATTATTACACGAAAATACAGTATTTGCTATTGAGTAAAAGTATCAAATAAATATCAAGTTTTTAATATAGATTGTATACTATAATAGTATATAGAACATATTTGATTTATTTGTATAATTTTATTCAATTATTATCTTCTTTATTAAAAACCTTATAGATAACACATGTCTCTTTATCTTTGATTCAATTTTATGTTTGACTAATTTTGTAGATCTTGTAAAAGTGCTGGCACTATATTCTTATTTGAACCTTGTACCAATTTTTAATTGGCAGCATTTTAAAGTAACTTGTTTATATCTTCTGCTTTCTTTTTATCTTTCTTTAAAATTTTAAACTTTATAACAATTGATATTTCAAAATTTATATTTTGAGATTTTAGGTCAATTTTTAAATTAAAATATTTTAATCCTTCTCTCTATTTAAAATTATTTTATAGCTATAAAATTAGACATGTAATAGAAGTCAATCATGAAAAGGTAGTACTCAAATTCATTTTGATTTTTACTAATATTATGGTATAAAAGAACTTCCATGATTGTTTTAGAAAGTTATCACTTAAATCTTTAGACATCCTCTTATAATAGTATATTTAGCATAGAGTTAACTAAATATATATAGCTTTTATATATTTTAGTGATAAATCATAAAAGCTAATTTTAATTTTTTATTTAAAGCTGTTAATTTCTTGGCTATCCCTTAAACTGTAAGCAATTCCAGACAAATTTGCCTAAAAAATTGCTATAAATTTGCTTATGATTTACTTTTTTTAAAGAATTAATGTAACTATAACCAGTGGTGGTTATCACTAGGGTGCTTGTATCTCAAAAATGTACTAAGTAAACGGGATCAGATTCTCTAAGTAAAAATGTTCAGTATCTCCAAAAACTTTATAAAAATTGAGATCAGGCCCTATCAGGCCCTTATAGTAGCTCTATATTATTTTATATAAAAAAATAATAATTTTCTAATTTCTAACCCTAACCCTATAGATAATTAGGGGAGATAATTTCCCCTGGTTAAATGTAGTTATTTTCTATTTTATAAACTATTAATTATAATTATATAATTATATTATTATTTGTTTTATTTTATTGGATAAATTGAATCATATCAAAATTACCTAGTTCTAAACAATAGTTTTTAAGATACTTTATTTAATCAAAATAGTCTAAGAAAGTTATATCATATTTGATATAGATAAATATTTATAACTAGAAACTAAAAATTAGTAGAAGTCCAAAACATTAAATTTTTAAATAATAGTATTTTTTTTTGTTTTTTTTTTAATATTCGGCAGTCATGTCTCAACTTTATTAGGCTTTGTATTACTTGTTTAAATTAGTAAAATTTTACAATAAGCAGATTTAAAAGATAAGTGATAAACTCTTAACTATTAGTATATAGCTTATAAAAACTATCTCTAACAACAAGCACTATATCAGTAATCTTATGTTATCTAAATTACAAGTTGCGACTAATTTAGTTTGCTTACTAAGTACCTATGTTCAACCTGCTATAGCAAGCTTTATCTCTTTCTGGACCCCTTTTGCAATTGGATATGATCTGGATCTTAATAGCTAAAACTTGCTGCCTGTCATGACTATTTTTTAAACTTCTTCTAACTAGGTCTGAGCAGAATAGTTTAACTCTTATTCTTATATAAAAATAGAAAATATATACCAAGTTTATGAAAAATATAAATATTTAAAAAAAAACTATATAATAGAAAAAAAAACATAAACAGAAATTCTAAAAGTATTCGATTATAAATAAACAAAGATGAAAAAAGAGAAAAAAGAAAGGCAACCATGACCTAGCTTTAAGCAACTCCATATCTATCCTTAAACAAATACATGGCTGTATTCTATTAGTTTATCTAAATTTGGAAGTAAACAATGCTGATCTTTTGAAGAGATAAACCAAATCTTCTACTTTTTATAAAAATTTTTGAAAAACTGATGGAGAAGTGCAAGAGAAAAAAAAGAACCACTTGAATGAATAAAAAAAGTGTGGCTTAAAAAAATAAATAATCTATTGTACCTCTGAGTTCTAAAAAAAGATCTTGCAGTTTCATCAACAGAATATGTGTTCTACTAAAATTTGCTATAGTAAAAAGTGCTGTTTGCCTTTTCCTCTTTATATGCTTTGCTTCTGGCTTGCATACCAAATATAGAGCAGAGTTTTTCAAGCCAGATTAATCTTTATTACTCTAAAAACCATTATTTTTATTTTTATTTTTTTTTTAACAATTTGACAACTATACCAAAACTTTATTAGACATAAAATAAACAAACTACTCTAGTTTACTATTTTCACCAAAACAATTGTTTCGGTTAGTGGAGTGCTATTTATCACCTAATTTTTAGAGTAAGAGAGGGGTCGGAAAAATATCAGGTCCTAATATAATAATAGCTTTTAATTAGTTAAAATTATTAAAATTATAAAAATTTGATATTAAATACTAGATAATATTTAGTTCAGCAGTCTGTTTTGGATTATTTTACTACCAAAATGTCTGTCTCAATGAGACGATTCTAACAAGCCCAAAATCATTAAAATCCAATTGCAGGATCCCAAGATTGGAATAGATTTGTATTACTTTATATATATATATATTTTTTTTTTATATCTTCGGCAAGTCTCACTGTAACTTTGGTTCCAGCTATTATATAGTTGACTCTAGTATGCACGCTACTTAGTATTATAGGACCTTCATAACCCCATATGGGTATTATGTATTATTCACCTGGAATTCTGTTGCCCAACATTCTCCGGTTCTCTTATTAAGGCCTAAATCTGACCACCTGCATGACACTCCAAAGAGGTCGAATCACCTTTTTATTGTACTGAAATTTCATTAGCTAATCTGGTATTGCCACGAGTTCTTGTAGTATCTTTATCAGACTCGGCCTCAAATTACGTTTCGTGACTTCGGTTATTCCAAATTGGGGTTCTAACACATCTTGTTTTACAGCTACAACTTTTCAGAATAACTATTCCCCAAATATGTTTATCCGTAGATGTCTCGAGTTCCCTGTACCCACGGTGTTTTACTTTCATATTTGGGTTTTTATTATTTCACCGCTAGGAGAAATTGAACCGGCAACCTTTCAATTTGCAACCTGGAAGCATAACCACTATGCTATTAATCCACAGGTTTATATATATTTATATATATATATATTTTTTCTTTGATAACTGTGTACTAAAATTTTATTAAATATTTACTACTTAATACAATACTAAGCTATTTAATAATCTAATTGGACTAAAACTTGGCTGTCCCTTCGAGATACCCAAGTTTGGCTACCGCACTAATGTTGGCCACTGTATCCTACATACATTGTGACACATTTAAAGATATGATCTAGCTTGGGCTCAGCTCCTATATATATT
>CAJVPY010002662.1:0-15643 GCA_910591965.1 Dentiscutata erythropus | reverse complement strand
TACCTGTGAAGGATTTCTATTGGCTGATTTTTCAAATTCCCATCCTACTGACCTGGCCGGGATATGAAAACCAAATTATATAAATTTGTATGGCCTAACTTAATTGCTATTAAAATTTTTTTTTCGAAAATGCCTATAATGATAACATCACTGCACGTCGTACGTAGAATGCTACAGTTGTCAATGATAACGATTTGCAAATCAAATACTATTAACTAAATTCATTGAATTAATAATTTATCATTTCCAATCCGTGTTGGGCTCGCTTATAAGTCCAGTTTATAAGTCCAGTAGAGCGGACTTTTGGTCCAGAGCCCAACACTGTTTCCAATAGTCTTTTTTGCAACTTTTTATCATATACAATGTTAACAAATTTATTATAGAAGCAAATAATACATGAGAATAAATAAAGAAAATATATATTTAAAAAACAAAAGATTTTCAATAGAGTTATGATACACATTATGCGGGTAAGAAAGACCTATTCTACAACTTAGAAACTAAAAATTACGTGCAATTTTTATCATTGAAAATTTATTAACAGTAATCAATTATAAATAAATATATAAATAGATATATATATCAATTAGAATATTTTATACTGTATAAAATAAAACTGAAAAAAAAACGATAATTTCGCATTCATGTGATATCATATAAGATCTTGTAATTTTATTGGTCGATCAAGAGAATTTATCATCGTGCAAGATTAAAAACTCTTCTAAAAAAAAATTAAAAAAATTATAAATTTATTTTTATGGTATATAAAGCTCATTATTAAAAAAAAAAAGTATAGCATAGCAAGTTCTGATTGCAATTAATAAATAAATAAAAAATGAATTCAAAAAAAATTTAAGGCTATTAGTGCTCGAATGAGGGCCGTCACAACACTCGTCAGCGCGGAGGGGCTCGCCCCACCCTAGGTATCGAACCCATCACAGGCGCGTACTGCTCAAGGAACTATACCACTACACTAACCACCCTAATCAGCTTAAAATTTTTTTATATCAGTCTTTTTATACAGTAACAAAAATTTTACTTATCAAATTATAATTATTCGCTAATAAATACTGTTCGAATAAATAATTTATATTTATACGTATGTTTTATAAACTGTTAACTTGATAGAAAATCATTAAACACTTTTTTTTATGTTATATTTTGTCGTGACACTGATTTGATTGACTAAACTAACACAACTAACACAACTAAATATACACAATAGTTTAGATAACAGATAATGTATTCAGATCGTAAACTTTCGCGTCTCCCTCTTCATTTATCTATTGAACAAAAACAGCTTTCAAAACTAGCTTCTTTACCCCGTAATCCAATACGAACGACACAAAATTTATTGATTACTGATGAGAGAGTTTTAAGAAGACGTTGTAATTGGGAACCAGAATTCGCGAAAAGTGTACAAAAGAAATGTGCACAATGGATAGCACCAAAAAATTGCACTGTAAGTCTTCTAATATTTATATTAAAGTTTTTTTTTTAAAAAAAAATTTTTTCTAAATAGTGATTCTTTTCTAGGCATTAGATCTATTAAAAGATACTCATAAAGAAACTAAAGAACCTTTCATGTCAACGTCATTGCCTGAGTTAGATGTAGCATTAGGTGGAGGTATACCATGCTCGTCATTGACAGAAATTGTAGGGCCTACAAATTTCGGCAAAACCCAATTTTGTCTTACATTATCAATTCTTGCCACATTGCCCGTCAGCATGAATGGTCTTGGTGGAGGAACGTGTTATATAAGTACCCAAGGAACTTTTCCCGCAGAAAGGTATCATTAATGTCTTTTTAATCTTGTTATTTAATTTATTTTTATACTTGATTCTTATTTTGTGATCTATATATATAGGTTGATGGAAATCGCAAAGTATAGATTCCCATATTTATTCGGTGATGAAAATCCACAATGTCAGGATAATCTTAAAAAAATGACCGATGCAATTCATTTAATGAAAGCCAAATCCTCTAAGGAGTTGGCGAATATGTAAAAAACAAAACTTTAATTTATGGTTGAAATTTTTATTTTTTGTTATTATTTCCTTATTATAAAATGGAATACTGGATATATTTATTTTGATAGATTAGAGAATTTTCAAGAATTCATAATCGAGAAAAATATTAGATTGTTGATAATCGATTCATTTGGTGCACTTATAAAAAAGGAATTTATTGGTAAAAAAGATTCCTTAGATAAAAGAAGTCGATTATTGGTTAAATTTGCCGCATGGTTAAAGTAGGTGATCATAATATTTTTCATAAATCGTATAAAAACAATTTTACTCATTATATTTTTAATTTAATTTATTTTCTATCTTAATATTTAATAGGTTCTTATCTGAATCATTCAATATGCCGACAATCGTGACAAATCAAGTTATTTCCTTTAATAATATACGCGAGGCATTAACAGATCTTACAAATGGTATCTATTATAATACATTGATTGTATTAATGTGTTTGTGGTCGTTCCCTTATATATTAATTAATCTTTACATATGATTTCTAGAATCAGATTCAGGTATAAAACCAGCACTAGGAAATACATGGTCGCATGCTGTAAACACGAGGTTGATGATGGATTACTGTGACATTAATCCCGTTATAATGCTCTTAAATCCTGATGTTCCAAGAAATCTCAGGAAAATAAGAGTCGAAAAGTCTCCAATCGGCGCACGAAAAACTTTTTACTTCACTATTGAGAGAAAAGGGATTGTAAATTTTGACTTGAAAAATGTAATCGACAATATGAGAAATTGTAATCAAGATCGAACTTCAGATATAAAAAGGTTAAAGATTGATGAAGATGAGTAGAATGTATGATGGAGAATATTTAACTTGCAATGGTTCATATAATAACATGGTTATTTGTATGAGGATGAATAAGTCGATAATTCTCTTCATATTATAGTGATGTTGTAAATATCAAGATATGTAATAAAAACTTTCCAAGTATTTATGTAATCTGACAAAAAAATGATACATATATGATGGTAGAAATTTAATCAATAACTACAGCTATCAATATAAAAAAACTATTTTCCTGTCGCTTTATATTTTTTATAAGCATTTTTCTCAAACGAAATGTTAAATACGTCCGAGCTGCTATTAGGATTATCACAGGATTCGACGCGAGCATAATAAATTATAAAAGTAATAAGCCCCTCGGAGTCAACCTGCTTTGTATTTATTATCTTCAGATTATGTTCAGATTGTCTTTGTAAAATTTTCCTTTATTTACCGTATTACCGCGAAATAATGACCATGGGCGTTATTTCGAGGTTCGGTCCGAATTAAGCTTAATTTAGGCCGGAGTTTATAATTTCACCCCTGCGCGTTGTTTCGCGGTAATACGGTATATGAATTCTGAATTCATCATAGTTGAGCGGCATTAAGTAATACTTCCTACTGCGAAATTGTCAGCTGACGCTTATGACTTCGTTAGTAAAAATTTTGACGAAATTTGTTAATTCCGGCTCAACTGACCACGATTACCATGAATTCTGTTTCGTTAGGGAAGTGCTGAATTGGGTAAAATTCACCACCCAAATTTTTTTCAGATCACATAATATGATCGTCCAAAGTGAAGTGCTGTTTATTACGTAATTTCTTTTTTATTAGAAGGTCAGGCCCACTCCCCTCTAGGTGATCGAATTAGCAGCAAATCATAATGTTTAGATATAACATATAAACGTGATGGATTTGTTAACCCTCTTAAAATTACGTAATAAACGCACTTCCCTTAAATCTTAAGTCACCCCAGCACGATCAGTTCGTCGTAGCATCCATATATCACAACGTCATTTATTATCGTTATCATTTTTTCTAACAAGTTTGATTGGAGGCGAAATATGTTATCTTATTAATAAAAAAAGGTTGACGATACTAAAATGTTGAAATTTTTATTAATTTGTTTATATATACTTTTCAATACGCGTAAATATCCAATTATTAATTCATAGGTATGCCGGATTTTTGTTAGGAGATATGCCAGATTTAAGTCAAATGAAAAAATATGAGGTAAGCAATGCCAAAGATCGTTTAATATTGATATTAACGCCTCGATAACATTAAACAAATTGATTTTAAGTGCTATTGGCAAGATAAAAATCAGATTATGAAATTATCTGTCTAAAATTTTTATAAAGACACGATAGCAGGGTTGGCAATAATGGATATTAATGGATCAATGGATATATGTCCATTAATCCATCGGCCCATTAATTTTTAATATGAAGTAAAAGATGCGGTTTAAGTAAAATGATGGTCTTATCTCTAAAAAATCATATACTGTAATATTCTATTACTGTAATTGACAAAATTTTAATGCTACTTTGAAAATATGCAAACCAAGTGTGAAAAATCTTGAATCTTGTTGTCATATATCAATCGAAAAATTGATAGCACAAGAAGCACCTGAGGAATCACCTGTGTCATATAAAGGCGCTAATTTTGTAGTTGAAATCCCACTAGTTATAGTAGAAATCTCACTGCCCACTTCTGTAGTAGCATTTTGAGGTACAAAACCGCCTTTTATTTTAATTTTAGAAAAAAAATTAGCAATGCCACCTGCTTTGGGTCTTTTATTAGGATCTGCGTCCCAGCAGCGTCGTATTATTTCCGTGAATGCTCTTGGAATTACATCCGACAATATTGGGCGAGTTCCTCTAAAGATTTCAAGTTGCAAGGCTTTATCATGTACTTGCCCTGCGAATGGTGGTTTAAAAGTTGTCGCATAATATAACACCATCCCAAAAGCATAAATGTCTGATTTTGCCGAATACTCTTTTTTAGTTAAAATTTCAGGGGCAATATACGAAAGATTTCCAACAATGTTATTTGTTGTATTGGTATGGTCTGGAGGTCCAGTAAACCCGAGATCTGCAATATACCAATTATTATCAATCCTTCCTCGTAGGATATTGCCAGGATGCAGATCACGATGCACCAGTCCCTCCTTGTGAAGGTAGAAAAGCCCGGAAACGATGTTCTTACACATATGGTTTATATCTGACCATGTAATTATTGAGTGATAACTACCAATATATTCACGCAAATCGCATTTCATCCGATTTAACACCAGCATATAATCTTTAGTAACGGGATCACGTGTGACACCATAACAACGCACTATCGCATTACAAACACTGGATACATAGAGGTGCTTTTCAAGCTATATAGTAAAATTTGATTAATATGAATATGTGAATACAAAAGAAAACGACATCAAATATGCTAACCTCATTCTTGAAATCATTTTCTGGTTGGTTCCAATTCAACTTCTTCAGAACAACCTTAAAGTGTGTCAATCCTCGTGACAACGTTTTCGTCGTTTTCATCCATCTAGTATACAGTCCTCTCATATATGTTGCAGTATAAACGGAAGCGTATCCACCTTGAGTTAGATAATCGACATTTCTTAATAATTCGTAAGGGATCCACTCGGGAATAGCTTCAGGTATCGGTGCTCTCGTTTGAGCAAGAAGAATTTGACGGTCTATATGCTTGTCCATTGATGTCCATTTAGTTGCTTCATCCTGTAGAAAATCCACGACGCAATGTTGACACCAAACTATCATATATCCTGACCTATCACATATATCACACCTATACGTGACATCTTTTCCATACAATAAATTATATCGGTCTTTAATCATTGTCAAACTCAATATAGCATCATCTTTTTCTTCTTGCGTTAATCTATTATCATCATAAACGAATGCGATTCTCCGAAGATATACCACATTACATTCGCCGGAAAAAGCATGTTGAGCACGCTCGATAACACTTTCAATCATGTCCTCACGAAGTTTCGAGTATTTATATCCGCGGAGAGAATTTAGATTACGGGTGATACTATTTTGGATCACATCCTTCCAATCTGCCCAATCTGTAGAGCATGCCATTATTGAAAAAGTTATGGAAAGGTTAAAGATCGAACTTAAAAAATAAAAATCCAAATATCGGTAACGTAATATTAAGTTTAATTCAAGTTATGGTAGAATCGAGATTTATTATTGAAAATTTTAAAGGTGGTTTTTTTTAACTCGAATTAATTTTCTGTGTTAATTATGAAAAGTGATACTTATGACTAATATATTACTATATATAGTTATTGTAAATATTTCATATCCGATAAATGTAGTAAAAAATGCGATAAATGTAGTACGAAATGGAAATGGGAATTAGTTATTATAATCTAAATTTACCGAATTGTTTCTATTTCGAAAAATTTTGATTATCATGGTCAACCTAACTTTAGAGGCTTTGAAGACACGGATAACTTGTTTATAAAACACGATGTTGGGAGGATACGCAAAATGGTTACAGTGTGCAACAAAAGATTAAAGAAAAAATTTTTTATTTTTTATTATTATTAATACGTAATAAAATACATAATAAATATCTTAAAAAAATTAGCTTTAAATATAAATAACTTTTGATCTAGTGACCTGTTTTAGATGATTTATTAATCAAAATGATCAGCTCACTGAGACGATTCTAACGAGCCCAAAATAATTAAAATCTGATCACAGGTACATGAGATTGTTAATGATTTGTCTGTATTATACATATTATATAAAGTAACACAAATCGTTAATGATCTCGTGATCTGTAATTAAATTTTAATGATTTTGGGCTTGTTAGAATCGTCTCATTAAGCTGATCATTTTGGTAGTTAAAACATCCAAAACAGATCACTGGATCAAAAGTTATTTGTGTTTAAAGAAAGTTATTAATTACTGTAGTTAATTAATATGGATAAATCTATTCGTTACACACTTATTTGTAACAGTTTGATTTATAACTCAAAATTTTACTAAGATAATCTTTTGCGCTACTACGTAATGAAAAATGATCCTCTCACAATTTTGTATTAATCTTGACACTAACTTTAAACCTAACCTAACACTAACCCTAACACTAACCTTAACATTAGCAGGCTGTAACAGCCTGTACAGCCTGTTACAAATAGAGTTTTTCAATTACCGTATAGTTCCGAAATTAAATTAAGCACCCCTTTTTGTTATAAGAGGTGCTTATTTTCGGATATAATTTGAAATTTTAATTAGTTTTTTTTACTGTCTTTTATTTGGCCTAGGTTGGAGCAGAGATTAAAATTAAATCTTTTTTTAATGTTTTCTTGATTATAAAAATAAATAATATAGAATTTTTGTACTAAGTAACTTACTTTCTGTTTCTAAGTAAAACTGTTCCCCAGGTCAGGACGATTCTAACGGCATAAAAATTTGTCCAGTAGAACTTTCACAATTAATTTGGGCGACGATTGTTTACATTGCTTTACATGATCTGCATACTCGTAAACAAAAGTTGCCCGAACTTTGAAGAGCAATTGTGAGAGTTCTACTGAACCAATTTTGATGATTTTACTACCGTTAGAATCGTCTTGACTTGGAGAATAACTTTACGAAGAAACATAAAGTAGGCTTGCTTGGTAAATATCAGATACGGTTATACGTAGGGGGGTGCTTATTTTCGGATATTACATAAAATTTGATAGTGCTTAATTTCGGGGGGTGCTTAATTTCAGATGATTTATTATAACTATCTAATTGCATATACTGTCTATATGATCGAAGTCTCATTTTCTTTGGCATCGCTCATATATCAGTTGTTTGATTCATGCAAAAAATGCATAACGATAAATTTTGTGTATGGCTTCCGAAGGGGTTCGAAATTATCTGCGATCACCTGATCGCGAATTTTTCTGCCATCATTATTCTACCTACGTAGCATTGTTCGTAACTTTACGTTTATTGGTTTGCACAATTGTAAATTTTGTCAGGTTATTAAAAAAAAAAAAAAAAAAAAGAAATCGCTTGATTATCTGGTTTCTTTGTGTAGTTATGTATATTAAAATTTTTGTTTAATTACGTCAATATCATACGGATGTTACTTCTTTTATCACATTTGCAAATCGCGCCACCAATTAATTAATTGGTCCAAAAAATTGCCCCCCACAATCAATTATTCGCACTAGATCATCGAGATTGGCATTTGTTTTCAGCTTTGGGTTTACTAATTTCTTCCCAACTTCCCATTGTACAAATACACCAATTACATCACTGATCAGGGTGGCAAAAATTTCATGTAGCCATTTATTGCGCCGCAATTGAGAATAGATTACTTCTCAAATATTATTTTCGCAACGATTACATATTGATTAAAATTTTTTCTTTTTTTAAATAATTCTTTCCGCTGTTTAATACTAAAGTTTTGCTCTTTTAAGCTTTAGCACTTTAGTAAATAATTTTGTGTTAACGATTAAATAAATTTTCGCCAATATTACTGTAAAAATTTACTGTATCATGCAAAATTTTTAATTGAAATAAACATACCTATTTTAAGTCATACTATATACTACGTATATATATGAAAATCCGAAAACAAAATAAGCATTAATTTTTTTTTGTTTATGTAAATTTACTAATTATTTAGGCTGCACCAATATAATTCTTTGTTTAACATAACCCCCCCCTCCCTTTCAAAAAATTTATATAGTATAAATAATACACATAGTATATATATTAGCCAATAAGAAGAGCTATATAATGAACATGTAATATTTAGGAGGTAACATGGTCCAGAAACATCAAATATTTAAGTAAAGCAATTATATATATGAACAACATATTGGAGATATGCTAAATTCAGTAACGGCTTATTTTAAGTTTCAGCAGTATGCATAAAATAGTTGCTATTAAGTACATATTATTTTTGGTGTATAATTTTATGCAAAAAGATTATTATTAAAATAGATAGTTATTTTCAATGTGCTGCCAGTTTATGCATTATTTCTATATAAAGATATTGAGATTCTTAAATTTCTTGCACCGTACGTTCGTACACTAGGGTTCTGCAAGTGCTGGCATGTGCCCTATTAAAACATAATGCCAGGCACGGATATGGGCACTATGTTTTAGTAGTACACGTGCAGACATTTGCAGGACCCTAGTACATACTTATATATATCAAATAAAATCAGTGCATATAAAGTTTATTTTTACTATAATTTTTGCATAACGATTATACTCATTTTCAGTATAAATGCGTCATCGATTTTGTAAAGTAAAACATATAAAAAAAAAAAAAAGTCATTCTTTCAAACAGTAATAATAAAGGATCTGTTGCCATATCACTAGTATATTTATGACTGAAGGTGTTGGTTGTGAATAGACAAAGATGGTGTTAGTAACATTGCGAAGATGCAATTAAAAGAGATAAAAAAAGCATAGTGCTACCTGCGCTCTGTGAATGTAATGAGTCAAAAAAAATTTTTTTAGTTTAGCAAAAAATGAATTTATTTCTTGCTGAATATAATAGAGACAAAGAACTGAATTGCATATAAATGAGTATAGCCTATATAAGACAGTATATGCTAACTCACAAGCCAGACAACTATACATACATATGTATGTATTGTTTACTTTCAGTCACAACCTTTTTGGTCGAAATCTAACAATAAGAATGATTAATAAATCATAACATACAGTATCAGGTTGGAATTATGCATCATGTATAAAATAAAGACTTATCTAAATAATCAACAATCGTATTCATTCAAACAATGCAATTTCCATATTCTTATTAAAAATAGTTTTAAGAAAAAAAAATTGCGTAAGATATTGGAGTATTTCATATACTAATTAATGTACTTATTATAATACCTTGCATAAGTTTGATTAATTAGTTTATGAAATACCCCAGTAAGATATACTTTTTTTTTTTTATCTGTAGTCGTGTTCTAATAAAAAGACATGCCCAATAATCAATTTCCTCAATTCTCTAAAAATGCTTTATCTCCTAGTTCAGGTTAATGAAGGTGTTAAATGTGTTATTTCTGAGTGTATAATGAGTATAGAACCCATGAGCAATCAATTTTTTGATCTTTTTGATGCAATTACATTAGGACAATATGATGATAGGGAGGTTAAAGTTTTAGTTAGACAAGAAAAGTCTGAAGGCTGGCAAGAAGTAGATAATGGGTTAAACGGTGATTTAAAAATGTTAGAGGTTTTAGGGTTTATGCAAGTTAAATTTTGTCTTGTGCCTAATACAAATTTAGATGTATCAGATTCAACTTCAAATAGTCAAGATGCTTTTAGTATTTTGATGGCAAATTCAAGACAGCTTTTACTTCCTCGACGTTGTAGTGAGCACAATAACTATAACCAACTTTACAATGAAATTATTGAGCTTTTTCAAGCTCAAAAAGTTGGTTGGATAAATGATTTACATAAAACAATTAAAAAAATATTTGTAACCTGTCTTGCAAGTACTCTCTGGTATATTGATCCATATCTTACAACACTACGTGCACGTTCATGCCACCTACCAGATTTTTTTGAACAGTTGAAAACGTATCAGGAGGGTAAATTATATAATGAATATTATCATACCAGTCATCATAAGAAGAATCCACTGTCTCAACAAAAACTCACACATCTTTCGAGTTCTCTTGAAATTTCTATTAGCCAACTATGGGCAAGTAACAATATATGGAATCGAGTAATACCCGTGGTTCTCTCTTTAATTGAAATTTTGAAAAAATACTCAGACTATTTAAATTCAACTACTGTTAGTATGAATGAGCTCCATCATAGCAATGAAAGTGCTCGCAGTCCTGAAAATAATAGTACTATGTACCAAGTTATGGCTTGTGAATATAATAAACTTAAAGATCAATATGTTCAATTAAATAATTTTTTATTTACAAAACTGTTTTATGAACATGTCGATATTCAACACTATCTTCCCAACGATGCTATAGACCGGTATCGATTTATGAAAGTGTTGCAGCTTACATTTCTTCAAGAAGTAATTTATACTTTTTTTTATAACTTATCTAGTGATTGGCGTCGTAATCATGTGATGCTAATTGTCACATGATACAATATATAAAATCAACAATTAAATTGTCATTTTTATATATTTTACCACGTGACAATTAGCATCACATGATTACAATGCCAATCACTAAACTTATCAACAGAATATGTATTGACAAATAAATTTGTTATACTTATCTGACAAAAATAAATTAATAATCATATTTAGTATTTATTTTCAAGCTTCTGGTATTCTCGAGTTGTTATTAATTCATTTTGTAACAATTTATAGTATGTATAGTATTAATAAAATAGATTTGGCTTCCAAAATTCTTTAATAGATTTAGCACTCTTGGAATATTGTACAATAACTGTATGTGATTAATATCTTATTTAGAAAAGTTTACGTTAATACATCATTTTCAAAAGATAGTAATTATAATTTTTTTTTTAGATTAGGTACTACAAAACTATTAATGAGTACATTCCTGTTCTGTATTTACTCATACACGAGATCAATTTTATCTTGTGCTGCCAAAGTTGTTCTTTGGTGCACTGAGGTGTCACATCGGCTATCTAATCAAAACTATGTCAGATACATTGATTATTTTACTATAAACTTATTTTTATCAGTAAAATTAAAATAATTAATCAAATAAAATTTTACATTACTTAGGCTGCACCAATATAATTCTTTGTTTAACATAACCCCCCATCCCTTTCAAAAAATTTATATAGTATAAATAATACACATAGTATATATATTAGCCAATAAGAAGAGCTATATAATGAACATGTAATATTTAGGAGGTAACATGGTCCAGAAACATCAAATATTTAAGTAAAGCAATTATATATATGAACAACATATTGGAGATATGCTAAATTCAGTAACGGCTTATTTTAAGTTTCAGCAGTATGCATAAAATAGTTGCTATTAAGTACATATTATTTTTGGTGTATAATTTTATGCAAAAAGATTATTATTAAAATAGATAGTTATTTTCAATGTGCTGCCAGTTTATGCATTATTTCTATATAAAGATATTGAGATTCTTAAATTTCTTGCACCGTACGTTCGTACACTAGGGTTCTGCAAGTGCTGGCATGTGCCCTATTAAAACATAATGCCAGGCACGGATATGGGCACTATGTTTTAGTAGTACACGTGCAGACATTTGCAGGACCCTAGTACATACTTATATATATCAAATAAAATCAGTGCATATAAAGTTTATTTTTACTATAATTTTTGCATAACGATTATACTCATTTTCAGTATAAATGCGTCATCGATTTTGTAAAGTAAAACATATAAAAAAAAAAAAAAGTCATTCTTTCAAACAGTAATAATAAAGGATCTGTTGCCATATCACTAGTATATTTATGACTGAAGGTGTTGGTTGTGAATAGACAAAGATGGTGTTAGTAACATTGCGAAGATGCAATTAAAAGAGATAAAAAAAGCATAGTGCTACCTGCGCTCTGTGAATGTAATGAGTCAAAAAAAATTTTTTTAGTTTAGCAAAAAATGAATTTATTTCTTGCTGAATATAATAGAGACAAAGAACTGAATTGCATATAAATGAGTATAGCCTATATAAGACAGTATATGCTAACTCACAAGCCAGACAACTATACATACATATGTATGTATTGTTTACTTTCAGTCACAACCTTTTTGGTCGAAATCTAACAATAAGAATGATTAATAAATCATAACATACAGTATCAGGTTGGAATTATGCATCATGTATAAAATAAAGACTTATCTAAATAATCAACAATCGTATTCATTCAAACAATGCAATTTCCATATTCTTATTAAAAATAGTTTTAAGAAAAAAAAATTGCGTAAGATATTGGAGTATTTCATATACTAATTAATGTACTTATTATAATACCTTGCATAAGTTTGATTAATTAGTTTATGAAATACCCCAGTAAGATATACTTTTTTTTTTTTATCTGTAGTCGTGTTCTAATAAAAAGACATGCCCAATAATCAATTTCCTCAATTCTCTAAAAATGCTTTATCTCCTAGTTCAGGTTAATGAAGGTGTTAAATGTGTTATTTCTGAGTGTATAATGAGTATAGAACCCATGAGCAATCAATTTTTTGATCTTTTTGATGCAATTACATTAGGACAATATGATGATAGGGAGGTTAAAGTTTTAGTTAGACAAGAAAAGTCTGAAGGCTGGCAAGAAGTAGATAATGGGTTAAACGGTGATTTAAAAATGTTAGAGGTTTTAGGGTTTATGCAAGTTAAATTTTGTCTTGTGCCTAATACAAATTTAGATGTATCAGATTCAACTTCAAATAGTCAAGATGCTTTTAGTATTTTGATGGCAAATTCAAGACAGCTTTTACTTCCTCGACGTTGTAGTGAGCACAATAACTATAACCAACTTTACAATGAAATTATTGAGCTTTTTCAAGCTCAAAAAGTTGGTTGGATAAATGATTTACATAAAACAATTAAAAAAATATTTGTAACCTGTCTTGCAAGTACTCTCTGGTATATTGATCCATATCTTACAACACTACGTGCACGTTCATGCCACCTACCAGATTTTTTTGAACAGTTGAAAACGTATCAGGAGGGTAAATTATATAATGAATATTATCATACCAGTCATCATAAGAAGAATCCACTGTCTCAACAAAAACTCACACATCTTTCGAGTTCTCTTGAAATTTCTATTAGCCAACTATGGGCAAGTAACAATATATGGAATCGAGTAATACCCGTGGTTCTCTCTTTAATTGAAATTTTGAAAAAATACTCAGACTATTTAAATTCAACTACTGTTAGTATGAATGAGCTCCATCATAGCAATGAAAGTGCTCGCAGTCCTGAAAATAATAGTACTATGTACCAAGTTATGGCTTGTGAATATAATAAACTTAAAGATCAATATGTTCAATTAAATAATTTTTTATTTACAAAACCATTTTATGAACATGTCAATATTCAACACTATCTTCCCAATGATGCATAGACCAGTATTGATTTATGAAAGTGTTGCAGCTTACATTTCCGATTGGCATATATAGATTAGTATTTTAGTCTAAAAGAATTTACACAACCAAATAGTACTTACAGAATATTGGCATGGTTATATGTGTTTAGAACTGTGACTTTACAGAATTTTAAAAAAAGCTACAACTAATTTATAGATTTAATAAAATCTATATATTAATTTTTCTTTTCATAAATTCTGAATATTTTTTAGATATTTACAATTTCAAATATTTTAATTAATTTTTACTATATCTAATTGGTTTATTAGATATTACCAGGGTAATTATTTAGGAACGATTAATTATGTATGAAGAATTCCAGAAATGGAGATATTGAATGATAGACAAGATGAAACACAAAAGGCACGTATGTTAGCTAGGATTCATGAAGAATTATCTTGTTACTATACACGGCAAATGCGGAAGAATGTACTTGATAAGGTAAAATAATGCAATTGATATTTAAAACATCATAAATATAAATATGTATATATTATAATAGCTTTGGCATCTATACTATAGTATTCCTACATTCAGAAAGTCATGCCAGCAGTATTACGGATGCTTTATTTTGATCCTACTGGAAATGCCGCTGTAACTCCTAATGCAATTTGCCATGAAGTAGAAGAGAGATTACGACTAATGCTAATGCTAGCAGATCCTAATATTATTTTCGATTTGCAAACGAATAACGGATTTAAGGGAACAAATTTTAATACATTTTGGGATGAAACAGAAGCATATTTTAATGAACAAGTAAGATTTTATATTTGTATATAATATCTATATATATTTATTATCAATATCTTATCAATATTTGAATATAGAACTTACTTGCAGTAAATGAAAGGCGACATGGATCTATTCTATATATTCCACTAGCATTATCAATTCGTGAACTTCGTGAAACTATAGTGGAGAGATTAAACCATTATAAAAATCCATTACCTTTTGATATTAAAATTCCATCAGATGAATGGATTCGTCTTCAATTTTGTCCTACGAATGCTACTATGACACGAGCAATGCACTATACTAGCCAATTCAATGTAAAATTTAAGGTGCAAAGTCGGATGCTTAGAAAAAATAGTGAAGATGCACATTATTATGCGGCTCTTTTTCGATATCTTAGAGAATTTTGTATTCAATATCGTCAGTGGTCTTGTTTGATTGCTGCTAATGATAAACACAAAGTTTCTATAGGGGAAGCTGTTGCAATTTCTACAGGTGTGCGAAATCAACGCTCTATAGTTGCTCAAGAAAGCATATTGGCTGCTGCTAATCATGATTTCTCAAAATTATCTTTAACACCTTCAGTTATTTTCTTTATATCCATTCCTGATGATATTTCTGGGTTGTTTTATAATGAGCAAGTGTTTGTATCATACAAAGATACAGTTTTTGAGCCTAGCACTGCTATTAGACATTCAACTGAATTTTTAAATGCATTAAATATGCAATATGAATATCAAGCACTGTTACCAATTTTATGCCTTTACACTGATGGAGGTCCAGACCATCGCTGCAATTATGGTTCAGTACAAATTGCACTAATTTGCCTTTTTCTTTGTGGTGATTTTGATTTGCTTGTTGCAGTTCGTACTGCTCCGAATCATAGCTGGACAAATCCTGCAGAACAAATTATGAGTACCTTAAATTTGGGCCTTCAAGATGTAGCGCTCAAGCGTGATTCAATGAGTTCTGAATCAGAAGCCCTATTTCAAATGACTAACACTTTAAATGATATAC
>CAJVPY010002661.1:0-15647 GCA_910591965.1 Dentiscutata erythropus | reverse complement strand
GAATAGTATCTGATTAATTCGAATTTATTAGCTTTTCTTTCTAATTAGTAGCTATCTTTTAGTTTATAAATATTTTTTTGTTTTGATGCATTTACCTCTATTCGAATTGTTTTGAACTAATTCGAAATGTTGTGCAAAACATTACGTAATATTGCGCTATAAGTTTCGTAATTTTGCATAATATATTTCGTAATTTTATGTTATTTATTGCACAATATTCACAACTTTTTGCGCAATATTATGTCCAGACTGTAATTATTGGCAATATTTCGGGCCATAATAACTTATGTAAAATTACGTTAATATATTTCGCTGATGTACAATACTTGTATTTTTCAATATTGTAAGTATTTCATTAATTATAAGAATAGCTTATATTATCTTTACTTTATACAAAGTTTAACATATTAGCATAAACATAAAAATTATTAATCGTTATCACATGAATAAATATTGCAAGCAAAAAAGTAGATCAATTAATGATACTAACTAAACATTAACTAATACTAAACTATGACCAAATAAATGATTTCATTTACAAACATTCTTTTTATATACTTATAAATTATAAATTAACAAAACAAATATGAATTGACAAATATATCGAAAATATTAAAACCCCAAAGATTCTAACAATTACAATATTTGAATTATTCAGAAGATTTACACTAAGAATTTAAATACCAAAAATACTTTAAGTATTCAGAATTTCGAAGTTTATACTGCTTCAGAACACAACTTAAATAATTTCAAACATATTCAAACAACTGCTTCTTGAATCACAGAATTTTACACACTTTATAACAATAAATATACTCAACAAGTATTTAAAATATCCATTAAATTCCAACCTTAAAAAAAAGATATTGAACAAAATACACCATTCCTGGTTTTAGTATAACTGCACCACAAAGCTACCTAATTTTTTATTGCTCTTTTCTTTACTATTTTTTTTTCCCTATATTTCTATAGTATAATTGGTAAGTACTATCAAATGTTGGCAAATAAAGTATGTTTGTGTAAAACATAACAATGATTATATATAAATTTTTTGTTTGAAATAATTTGTACTAAAAAAAAAGAGAAAAAATTATTGCAAATGTTAAAATATATAAAGGAAAGCTAAATAGTGTTTTTTGTTATATTTTTGCATCTGTATAATGTGTTTTTCAAAACTTTAATATATATTTATCAATAAATTTTATTATACTTTTAAGCTCTAATATTGATATTTACAATCTGTTTGAGATTTGTGAGACTAACATAACTGGCCCAAATTTTCTATGTATATTACTGTATTTCTTTAGATTAGTAATAGTTAGTAACACAGTCAGATATCTCTAAATACACCCTTCAACAACATGCACTTAAAAAATTATATTTATTGAGGTCATGTATATATAGTTGTAAGAAATTTTATATTGATTATAAATAGTACTTTTGTAAATATATTTATATATAGTTTTCCTATAGCCTTTAAATGTTATTTTCTAGACTTGACTTCTTTCTGAATAATTCTTCCTTTATTATAAAGATCCTGAGTAACTTCCTAATTATATTGTATCATACTTATATAATAAATATTACTTACTTCTACATATTATTTTAGGGCTTTTACTGGTAAACTGTGAAAAATTTAGTGTGATATTCTTGCAAAGGGCATTATCTAATGATTTTCATCTACCTATTCAAAATTATTATTAGGTTAGTAAAAAGCTAAAAAAATCTCCAAGTTCTAGTAAGTACCATATAGGGTAGCTTACCCAAACCTAAAAAATGCCAATAACAAAATCCACAAAACATGAAAATGATGAAATCTAAAACAACAAAATGATACTAACAAAACTCTAATAACCTAGAACAACAAAATCACACTAACCATCCTCTCCAAATAGTAATGATATATTCCTCAAGGTTCGAATCCCAGAGAAGACACTTTCAGAAATAGTGAAAACGAAATATGTTAGACAACGATCTCCATTTAGGTTGGCCTATAGATGACCTAGTGACCCGGGCATCTGGGGCACCAGTGAAGTGATTCCGGGTGACTGTAATCTGTGGGCTATATGTAGCACAGGTTATAGGACCGAAGATTGAAGCCCGTTTGAGAAGTCCCGAGTTTGGAGGTAGCCTGGATCTTCAACAGTACTACATGAAGGTTAAATTTGATCTGGGGCCCGAGATTGGAGAACCGAGCGATCAAGTCATTAAGTGGGGGGACACACCAGCCGAATCACTGGTTTAGATGCACCAGAGGAAAAGACTGTATGCTCTTAAAGTATAGACCAAGAGGAAGGGCATCCTTCAGGCATCTAAAGCCTGGGCATCTGGGTTGCCGGCTGGAAGTAAGGGAGAGACCAATAAAGAATTCAATAAGAAGACAACTAGAATGTGGGGTACTGGGGTTGTTATGAACCTTACAAGGGCAGGAGTATGTAATGAAGGACTAATTAGAAAGCTTGTGCTTGAGATACAAATTGTGTTACAGCAGTACCCCAAAAGGTGGCTTGAGATACGAACACAATAATGGCAGACAATAGATACTAATTGGGAAGTAGTTACTGAACAAGCATGCACTATCATGTGTGGGACATGTGATGTCAGGTTTACCTCGAGGATAAATTAGCTAGAAATAGTTAGTAAGTCCTAAGGCGGCTGATTGTAATATATATAGTTAAATTGTTGTAAATATTACTAACCCCAATTAACTATAATAAATTCACTGACCAAAAAGGTCACCTTAAAAAAAAAAAAAAAAAAAAAAATCACACTAACAAAACTCCAATTAGTGTTCTTATAAACCTGTTCATGAACATGTTCAAAAGGTCCAAATAAAAAAAAAGTAAAAATCACAAAGACAAAAATACACATGACTCTCATTAATATCAACCTATTTGAACCTGTTCTAAATTATATTAATAGTGATATTAACAAGTGTTTATATTAAAGTTGATATATAAGAGGAAATTTTAATATATAAAAATTCATACAAATTTGGTTTTTGGCTTAGGTTGATATTAATAGAGGTCAAGTGTACTTATATCTCATGATCTACTGGGCCAATTTTAATGTTTTAACTACCATTCTATTTCCAAGACACTTCTCTACAACTTTACTTAAGCATTAAAAAGAGGTTTACTTAGTAAAGGAAAAAAATTTTTCTTTGAGAAACTCCAAAGTTGAAAAGCTTTTTTCATAATAAAAATTTTAAATTTTAGTTAAACCATTTTTTTTTACTAAGTAAACCTATTTTCAACTTCTAACAAAAGTTGTAGAGAAGTATCTCGCAATCAAAATGGTGGTTAAAACATTAAAATCAGCTTAGTAAATCACGAGATATAAGTGTTTTTATTTTTGTTTTCTTCTTTATTTATATAAAAAAAAACTTTTTTCTTTAAAAATAAAGAAGAATGCATATAATTGCAAAGATAAAAATAATTATATCTCATGATCTACTGGGCTGATTTTAACATTTTAACTACCATTTTGATTACAAGATACTTCTCTACAACGTTTATTAGAAGTTGAAAATAGGTTTACTTAGCAAAGAAAAATGATTTAGTTAAAATTTAAAATTTTTATTATAAAAAAAACTTTGGAGTTTCTCAAAGAAAAAATTTTTTCCTTTACTAAGTAAGCCTTTTTAACATTTAAGTAAAGTTGTAGAGAAGTGTCTTGGGAACAGAATGGTGGTTAAAACATTAAAATTGGCCCAGTAGATCATGAGATATAAGTATTTTTATCTTTGAGATTTTTACTTTTTTCTTTATTTGGACTTTTTGAACATGTTTATAAACAGGTTCATAGAAACACTAACTTCAATAAAGCAATAGTGTGGAGCTACTGCAAATAACAAAACCTAGAACAACGAAATTACACTGACAAAACACTAATAAAGTAATAGATAGTATGAAACTACTTCAAGTAACGAAACCTAGAACAACAAAATAATACCAACAAAACTTCAGTAAAGTGACAGAGTAAAACCACTGCAATTGACTAAATTTATATTAGCAGCAAAACCAGTAATGACAGCACAGCACTTATACAATAATGTGGAGCTACCAAACAACCAATTCTGCATTTACAAGAATACCTAAATGGTGATAGCATGAGTTTACACCAAGGCTTAATAAACAATGATATAAAACAACTCCAAAACCAGCAGCTCTAATGATGAAGACACATTCACAAGCACCTAAAATAAAACAAAAAGCTAAATGTTAGAAAATAATAATAATAATAACATTGTTTATTTATATCTCGTGATTGATATAGGTGCTGTTCAGTAAAAAGGGGGGGAAATCGACATTTTGGCTAAAAAATTTTTATTAGCTCATTAAATAAAGCATAACTAGTTATATTATTCTAATCAAAAGTTTAATATTTTTTTAAGTTTTACATATGACCTTTACCATCTAGTACTGTATACAGTACCCGGTGTGACACAATTTTTAGATAGTAAAAAATTAAAAATCACGTGTATTATACAATTGTTTATGTCACATGGTACATGTAAATAATATTCTAAAAATAGATCTACATTATTTGTCACCGGCTATTGTTTTGATCTACAAAAATGTGATTTTCTCAAAATTATCTAAATGTCGATTTTCTCCTTTTTGCAGAACACAGCCATATATTACACAAAAACAAAGGTATAAAAATTTTAATATACTCCTAGAGTACATATATATTAATTCTAAAAATAAATAAAAAATAAAATATATAAAATAAATATAAATAAAATAAAATAAAATAAATAAAATAAAATCAACTCTAATATTAAGTAGTTTTTTAATTTGAACAACTCTTTCTGATAATCATCTAGACCATATTTTCTGAAAAACTTTTTAACCAAAAAATAGTAATATATTACAAGAAAAATATAAGACATGGAAAAGAAGCATAAGAGGAATCACACTTGTTATTTAAAGGTAGTTCTCATATGCTATCTGCCAACAAGCTTAAAGTTTATCACTTATAGCAGTATGGCACTTGTCATTTAGAGATAGTTCTTATACGCTATCTGCTAACAAGCCCAGAGTTTATTACTTACTAAAAAAACTGTGTACTGTGCCAACTTGTAGAATATCTGTTAATATCTTTAGAACTTACACTTGTTTGAATATGTGCTAGTGGTCTATTTTGTGTTTTTTACTTTTTGTCTTTGACCAAAAATTTCAATAAAAAAGTAGGTATTTTAGCTCACCCCTTCCAAAAGATTGGCATTGTTTTACTATCTAATTTAAATAAACTCAATAGAATGCAACTATGTGTTTGTTTTGTTTATTAATATGGTATTACAGTGTGAGAAAAAGATTGTTACTCCATTTAGGAGATACTCGAGTTGAGTCAGTGCCCAAAACAAGTCCCAAAGCTAAACTGAAGATTTTACAATTGAGATATACTAATTAGTTGTAATTATTATATAATTTTTATTCTTATACTCTAGCAAAGCTATAATAGTGTGTCATAGCTACTTTCTTTTTTTTTGCTTTTTTCATCTTTGTTCATTTATATTAGATTATTTTAGAAATTTTGTTTGGTTTTTGTTTTTTTTATTGCTATGAGGCATTTTTTTTTCTAAAATGTTTATGTCTTTCATAAACATGGCTTTATTTTTTTTTACTTTTATATATAAATAAGAGTTTAATTATTTTGTCAGGCTTAGGTAGAAGAAGTTTGAAAGAAGAGGGGATAATTATAACAGGTGGAAGCAGTGTTAAAAATCTGTTTTAAAATTTATGTTCTCATAAGAACATATTTATTTGATTTAGTGTTCTCAAAATTTTATTTATATTCTCAATATTTAATTGCTAAAATTATTGATATTCCTATTTTCAGAAATTATTAGACATTTGTTCTAATGTTTATCCCAACTCTTCTTGTATTTTATATTCATTCATTTTCCTTTTGGATAAATTCAGAATTTCTATTTCTATCTGGAATTTTGCTGTTATACTTAGAGAACATGCTTTTTTAGCATCATGTTCTCAAATTTTTTTTCATAAAGAACATATATACAATATCAAATGTTCTCAAATCTAAAAGGATATTCTTATGAGAACATGAGAACATATGATTTCTAACACTGGTGGCAAGATCTACTGTTGAGAGCTGGGTTATATCCAATTGCAGGAAGGGTCCAGAAAAAGAGAAATCTTGCTATAGCAGGTTGAACATAGATACCAATTGGGACAACCGAGTTAGTCACAAATTTGTAATTTAGGTATACATAAGATTACCCCATTGAGAGCACTTGTTATTTAGAGATAGTTCTTATATATTATCTTGCTGACTTGCTTAGAGTTTATCCTTTACCTAATAATTTCTTTTGTAAGATTTTACTAATTAAGCAATTAGTACAAAGCCTAATAAAATTGTAGTATGACTGCCGAATATTTAAAAAAAAAAATAATAAAAAATAAATAAAATAAAATAAAATAAAAAAATTAATTTTTAAAAAAAATTAAAAAACTAAAAAATAAAAATTTAGAAACTTAAACCTAAACAATAACTGGTTCTAAGAGTTAATATAATTTAAGCCTAAGAGCTAATATTATTAAAATTTAAAAATTAATAAAAAATTAAAAATTTAAATCCCCCTCTACAGAGTTTTATACTAAAAGTTAAAAGAAGGTTTGTGGAGAGCGAATAGTATTTGTCGAAAAGCTACAAGCCTCTCCGAAAGACAGAACGTGAAAATAATCTATTATGGGCCTTATGTTGGAAAAGATTAATGGAGCTTAGAGGTCAGAGATGTAGATCACTAGCGATTAGTAACAAGCTTGTCAAGCGAATTAAAGGCCTTTTCCGAGTACTTCCAACACTGGATAAATTACATCAGCATAGTCCACATGTTTATCTGTTGGCTATTTGTGTCCTATGTAAGGAGAACAAAATAGAGAATCTGGACCATCTTTTTAGCTGCGAAGCCTATGAGGATATTTGGTTAGAAATAGAAAAGCAAGCTTTAGCATTGGCATGGACCACACTCGAAGAAGAGACAAGATTTGAGTATATCTTGAAAGATTTGATAAACATAGTATTTGGCAACTCACGAGAAGCACGCTTGGAAAAAAGAAAGATGCTTATGCAGGGTTTGGTCTGTCAAGGTAATTTTACAAAACTTCAAGAAATGAACAAGAAATCTAGCACAAGTCAACAATGCTATAAAGCGCTTTTTTATGTTATACAAGAATGCTTTTATAAAATAATTTGGAGAGAAAGATGTGAAAAATTCGCAGCATAAGAAAAAGGAAATGGTATAGACAAGACAATTAAAAAAGGGAAAAGACCCAAAGAATCGTCCAAGAAATCAGAAAAGAACTTACGAGCAGAAGACCCAGTATTAGAAAATGGGCCAATGGAAGCTCAACTGGTAGAAAACCAATCAACAGAAAACCATTCGAGAAAAAAGATAAAAAAAAATTTAGAGAAATCAGGTGTATTAGGGAAAAAAGAGAAAAGAAGATCATGTTTGGAAAACTTCAAAGAAAAGATAGTTGAGGTATATAAGTTGGTAAAAGAAACGATTTGGTTACAAATTTTGAACTCTTTTCCACCTAGTTGGTGGTCAAAGTAAAATTATTTTGTAGTAGGTTGTTATATTAAGTAAATATTTTTAGGTAGCTGAGTACCACACTATAACGGGTTTTTAAATGTGGTAGCACCACATGTGGAACTGGTTGGCAAACATCAGTGTAATAACCATACTTGGGCACTTTTAGTAGCCGGGTATTGGCCCAATATATAAGTTAGATAGTTAATTTTGTAAATTACAAATATTCTAATAAATTAGTGCGAGATTATCAAAAGAAAAAAAAAAAAAAAAAATTTAAATCCAGGCAATAACTGGGTTTTAAAGGTTAATATAATATAATTAAGACCTAAGAATTTAAAAACTTGAACCTGGTAATAAACAGGTTCTATAAGTTAATATAATTTAAATTTAAAAGCACTATTGTTAAGGCTTAAGAATTAGTAAAAAATTAGAAACTCAAATCTAGACAATGACTGGGTCTTAAGAGCTAATATTGTTGAGACCTAAGAATTATTAAAAATTAGAAGTATAAACTAGACAACAAATAGATCCTAAGAGCTAATACAATTTAAACCTAAGAGCTAATATCTTTGAAACTTAAGAATTAGCAAAAAATTAAAAACTCAAATCCAGGCAACAACTAGGTTTTAAAAGCTAATAATATTGAGGCCTAAGAATTAGTAAAAAATTAAAAACTTGAACTCAGTCAATAACTAGATCCTAAGAGTTAATATAATTTAAAGCCAATTTTATTGAAGTTTAAAAATTAGCAAAAAATTAAAAACTTGAAACCAAGCAATAACCAGATTATAAAAGCTAATAATGTTAAGGCTTAAGAGTTAATAATATTAAAGTCTAAAAATTAGCAAAAAATTAGAAACTCAAACCTGGGCAACAACCGGGTTCTAAGATCTAATAATATTAAGGCCTAAGAGTTAGTAAAATATTAAAATACAAACTTGGATAATGACCAGGTTCTAAGATCTAATAATGTTAAGGTCTAAGAATTAATAATGTTGAAGCCTAAGAATTAGCAAAAAATTAAAAACTCAAACCTGGTCAAGAATTAGGTCTTAAGAGCTAGTCTAACTACTATTTGACTTGGAATTATCTTTTTTACAACTTTACTTAGATTTTGAAAATATCTTTACTTAATAACTTCTTACTAAACTTAAAAAAATATAATCGAATCCACTTTGGGTTCAAAGTAGACCTACTTTGAGTTCAATATAATCTACTTTAAATTCAAAATAGTTTTTTGCAATTATCTTGGCAACTAGCAGTCCAATTTAGATAAATTTTTTTTTAAATAAAAGCTTTTAGTGAGGTACATTCAATAAAAAGGAGTTTATTTAATTTTAATTACTAGATTTCAAAATATTTAAGAACAATAAATTTTTAATCTATAATTTATAACTATATACTAAAAATATTTGTATATAATAATAATATTTAGATTACTATACCCAGAAGAATCTGATAATAACGATATTCTAATATCTAACTAGAGTATTTCTAATTCTTGCGAAACTTTGAGAGCCAGATATACAGCAAGCAATAATGTAGAAGACATTCATAAGGTCCATATTACAATACCCTACACCTTATGATCTATCTACCTGCTTTAACCAATTCTTTCTATTCATAAACTCTCCTCCGATTCATACTCTCCAAACACTCAATTTCATCTTTTTATACCTACTTACAATTGGTTTATAAGACAAACTCTATAAACAAATTATCATATCTGTCAAAACTTACTACAGTAAAGCACATATCTATTCACTAGAAGAACCTTGCCCTCTACCAGATTACATTATTATATCTTACTTTAATACTATCTATCTTAATCCCTTCATTCCTCTCAAATTATATGTTTATAACTCTTCCAATACAAATTTAAATCTTAACAATTTATCTACACAATCCAAACAATCTAACTTACATAATTTAACCTTACTATTGCTACTATATATTTCTGAAAATAAGCTATCTCCAAAAATAAGCTATACCCTCTTTTCTTGAAGAAGAAATATAAAAAAAATCTTTATTCCAAAAATAAGCTATTTCCAATAATTTTTTAAAATCCAGAAGTAGTTTCTATATATAAAAGTCAAAATTCTATTAAGTAAATCAATAAAAGTCACTTGATAGAAGTTGTTCAAGATATAAAAATACACACATTCTGAAAATTTTAAGCAAATTGGAGAACATTTACTAAGATGATTTTGCATTTTATGTTCAAGCATAAAATGCAAAAACATCTTAGTAAAAAGTTTTCTGATTTACTTCAAACTTTCAGAATATGTGTATTTTTACGTCCTTTTATCGATTTACTTAATAGAATTTTGACTTTTATATATAAAAACTACTTACGGATTTTAAAAAAATAATAAAAATCAACTTTTTCGAAATTTTACCCAAAAATAAGCTACCCCCATAATTTTTGTGTAACTTTTTGTCCAAAAAAGTGTAGCTTATTTTCGAAAACCTAAAGTACCCATAATATCAGAGGCTTTAATATAGCCTCTAAAAAGCAAATTTGGCAGAATTACTGTATAAACCATGATATTTCAATTGCTAGTATTACTAAGCCTAAAATTGCAAACAAAACCAAACTCTCTTTCTGCAACAACAACCTTTATACATATTACTGGTCCAATTCTGATAGTTCTATGGAAAGAGCAGCTATTATAATTTGTAATTATCTCAAGCCCCATGTTTATAGCTGCCTTACACACTCTGGTAGAGCTATTGCACTAGTCCTTTTCTTTAAAAGCAATATCAAACTTCAGATAATCTCTGTTTATCTTTTATCAACTAACTCTACTAGATGTAATCTTACTCAAAACACAGTCATCAATTGGATATTACAGGCCCAACAATATAACTTACAACCTATTATCTTGAAAGACTTTAACACTTATGACAGCAAGTTTAGTTCTTCTAAGTTTAAACTCATTAACTTTCTACACTACTCCAACATGTTTGACATTGGTGCTCATTTTAACAATACACACTTTATTTGGTCTAACAATAATAAATGTAGCAGAATTGACTAATACTTTCAACATACAATTCTTTCTCTCTTATAATCTTGACAATAGCAAAACTTGTACTTTTAGCAATCACTTAATTCTCACCACCTCTTGGACATTCCCTAACACCTATAGCAAACTACACCAACTTCATACCAAAATTAGTCATAAATATTTGATTACAAGGCCACCTCTTGTGAACAATAGCTCAAGTTCTCAAAGCTCACTATACAACTAATGGTTCGAAGCCATGCTCCAATTACTATAGATTCTAATGAAAGCATTGATACAACATGGCATAAAATCCAGCATTGTATTATACATATAGCAATTAAAACAATCCCTAACAAAGTTTCTCATAAACATAGCTACAATTACAAGTATAGTCTACAATGTATAGCACTTCATATTGGACTTAAAAACTTGACCATTTTATCAAAACTTTCAACAGCATTGTCAACAACAATTGCTCTCAGCTCTACCTCCCATATATCAATTCTTACATTCTCATAATCAATAATTATTCAAAGTGTAACCTTCAACCCTATTCTCACTTGATTATAATACTGTTCAACCATGGTTACAACATGCTTATAGTACTTGGAAACAAGTATATCATGCATATTATCTTGAATATTTACTTCGTCTTAAATAGCAAATAAACCAAGCCTCAGAAAAAAGATATAAAACACTTGTTTCTAAGCCTACCCAAGCAATTAACAGTATACTTGACCGATACTAGTCACCTGTTTATTTTACTAACACTAAATTACCCAACCAACTTATTACTAATTCTCCTCAAATTAAACAACATATTCAAGTGCACTTTTCTAACTAGATAGCTCACAAATCTATTAACTTAAATCTCTTTGACAACTTCTGGCAACAACACTACAACCCTTGTCTTCATATTAACTCTAACTGGTATACACTACTCACCATTCCTATAACAGAAGATGAAGTTATACAAATTATTTCTAAACTTCCTAATGGCAAGGCCTGCGGACCTAAAGGCATCAGCTATGAAATAATTAAACATCTTAGCCATCACTGCATTACTACTCTTACTATACTCTTTAATCACTGCTTATCTCGCAATACTGTATCTCAGTTATGGAAACATGGCAGAATCTATCCTATATCTAAGAACAATGCATTCGATAGGAACTTAAACCTTACTCACTCTATTAGCATAATTGAATATATCAGAAAAATATATACTAAGATTCTTACTAACTGACTAAACAAAGTCTTTTCAACATACCCAATTCTCTCACCCTTTAATTATGTAGCATTATCAGGCAACAGTACATCTATTCCTATCCACATTCTAAAAAATCATATTGAAGATGCTATCTGCAACTATAAAGAGTTATAGTTATTATTTCAGAACATGAGCAAAGCCTATGACTCTGTTAATTTTGATCTTTTTTAGCATGCCCTCAACCGCCTTTCTCTTTCCCAACCCATCATTAATATCTTTATAGACCTTCTTAATAATCGTCAAAATGAAGTTATAACCAATTTTGGTTTAACAGACTCATACCAGGTTCAAAATAGTATTGATCAAGGAGAGACTATTACTTCTCTGCTGTGGCGAATATACTATGATCCACTCATTACTCATATACATTCAACCTTTCCTAGATACTCAATTTCAACTTCTTGGACTACTAATCTTAAAAACTCTATTACCAGCAATCTTGAAACCAACTGTTCTGTTTTGGTCTACATAGACAACACTCTTTGGATCGCATCTAGCTAAGAGAAACTAACCAATATTTTGCTTACAGCAGAATCTTTCTATAATATAGCCAACATTAAAGTCAATCTAACCAAATCAATCTTATTATCTAATGCTAAACCTAATACCTACTGTCTAATTTTCTTTAACAATAAAACACTTCTACTTTGGCCTGCCTACTAGCTTTTCAAGTTTCTTGGCTGCTGGTTCACCCTTAATAACAAATATATTAAACAATCTCAACGTATCCTTTCTGAATCTTCTTAGCTAGTTAGAATTGCTAGTACTAAACAAATAACAAATACCCAAGCTCACTATATTATTAATATAGTTATTATCTCTACTATAGAATATAGACTTTATAACATTGTTCTAAATCAATCAACATGTGACAAAATCTTTAAGCAACACATTAACCTTGTTAAACACAATGCAAAACTTTGTTACACTATTCTTACTAGCATTCTCCTTCATCTTTATATCTACAATATTAAAAATATTTGGGATATTCAACTTCAACACCACATCTCCAACTTTATCAAATACCTTAACAATACTTCTCTCCTTGGAATTTCACTCAAATTAGAGTTTAACAACTACAAAATAATCTTTGGTCTTTGTCTAGTATCCTATCCCACCCCAACCCTAATTGACAGCCCTAACCAGCATACTACCAACTTCAAAATTATACAACTCCTCAAGCACCTAAACTAGACAATTAATCCAAATCTTAATACATCTATACCCTCAACTATTCAAAAAAGATTAGTTACTCTTAAATCAATTCTGTCACTACACTCCTAACATCCTATTTTCAAAAACAACTACAACATCATCATATTTTATTTCTTGATCAAATTACAACTTCTGATAATTTTTGCCTTCTTGATTGGAAACACATTTCGCTAAGACTTAACAAACTCTCTAAGGAAAAAATTCCTTTATGGTTTAAATTTATTGAAAACTCTATTACTAACTCTTTACATGACTGTGTTATTACTACTCAACTTAATCTTTCACTAACAAACTACTATAGCCACAATACTGGTTACTAGAGGTTGAATCTGTGAATGTTCATAGATGAAAATGGATATTCAAATTAAAAGTGAATATTTGGTTACACAAATTTATGAATAATTATAAATTAAATTAGAGCTCTTACTCAGGTCAGAAAATAGTAATCCAGGTCAATACCCGACCTGAAATTTTTTGACCCAGGTTGTGACTTGGGTTAGATAAATTATATAGATATTTACTTTTGTAATCTGATTGGTCAGTATTTAAAGTCAAATCATTTTTTAACTAGCAATTATTTTATACCTGTTTTACTTATATGACCCAGGTTAGCTTGATTCTGACCCGTGACCTGCATAACCTATTAAATTTAATGACTCATACAGGTTAACCTTATCTGGGTAGCAGCTCTAAATTAAATCATGAATATTCAATGAATATCTGTATAAATATTCTATATGAATATTTGTAAAAATATCTGCATAAATATTCATACAAATATTCAACAAATATTTGTATGAATATTCAACAAATATCTATACAAATATTCATGTGAATATTCAACAAATATCTATACGAGGGTGTGGCGACGTAGCGAAGTGGTAGAGTTGTCACACCCCAAGTTTGTTGGCTAAGTACTGAGTTCAAATCCCACTGATGACATTTCGAATAATTTACTTGTGTTATAGTAACAGTACTTCTAAATTGGGCTGAGTTCATATATCTGTAAACCAGGGCACACCAACGCCCCGAGTTGGCGCTGGAGACATGGATGCATTTGTGTCATTGCACAAAGAAATGCAAACTGGTATAGGTGGTGCAAACCCAAGATAAGGCGTTCTGATCGATCTTATTAAGACCTACTTATGGTAGCCTGAGAGAATCGAAACTGGCTTGGCAAATCCCAATTAAGAAAGTAGCAGACTATTCTGACTAGGTGTTACTTGTACTACAGGACAGATCCGACTAGACCCCAAAAATTAGAGAAGTTGTGCAACAAAGATCTTATAGGCAAGAGGGGTCTACCAACCAGGCCGCCATGTCATCCAGAGAAAAAGGTTATATGTTATGAAATTGTAGACCAAGGATCGGGAGACCTTCAGACTTGAGTCTGAGAAACTCGGGTTTGGGCAGACCAATTCTTCCGGGCTATCTGAATTGGGAGAACGATGATACCAAAATGAGTAAGGTGTGCAAAGTGATAGAATGTAGTACAAAAATTTGTGAACCTTAAAAGGGTGGAGTAGGTAATGGTAGGGGTTTAATAGTTACGCCCTAACCCCAAGTACATGAATTAAGGCATGACATAAGTTACTGAAGTCTAGGTGAATATATATATGGGAATGTATCACTCTGGCGGGTTTACTTTGAGGATAAATCAGGACATATGGTCCCGTCCTAAGTCTGGCTGTTAATCTAGTGGTGTCGCATAGATCTATGATGCCCTAGTAGCGCATGGTGAGATTACACCCGGGTTTTAAGTATCACACGCTGGAAGTATGAATATGATCAGAGGGTTTAAATGGGTACTCCCCTAGTTGGGGTGCAGGTATGGCAGATAGTGTAGAACCTTCAGGCGGACTACTTAAATTAGATATTCAAAAGGTGCATGTGTAGCTATATGTACTCTCATTGTATACTGAAATAAAACTTAATAATAATAAATCACTGTTGACAAAGAGGTCACCTTTAATACTAAAGAAAAAAAACCCCCCAAATATCTATGAATATTTTACAAATATCTGTGTGAATATTCGACAAATATCTATGCGAATATCCACATATAAAATTATATAATATGTATCTAATACCAGAAAGCTAATATGTGCTAAATTTCAAAATAATGTACTATGTATATAATATTATAATACTTAACTATATATATACGTATACATACATATTGTAGTTAATACTTTATAGTATAGTATATATATATAAGAAAATAAAATTATGCGATAATAAGAGGGAAAAAAAGAGAGTACTTAGCTAATACTGTAAAAGAACCGTGATTATTAATAATATTCAGAATCTAAATATCTCTGTATCTTGTCTTATTTAGAATTAAATTTTCTCCATCATTGATCAAGAACAATAATTTGTTAATGTTAAACAGTTAGTCAGCTTTCAATCGATTACTTTTCATTTCAACCAAGAATCAGAAAAAGTCTGATATATCCAAAGCACGAAGCATAGTAGGCAAGATCATAGGTCTACTAAAGCACAAACAAATGTCTTTGAGCCAGATCATATACATAAACAATGCAATTCTTATACCTACTTTAGAGTATAGATTAATGATTTCATG
>CAJVPY010002660.1:0-15647 GCA_910591965.1 Dentiscutata erythropus | reverse complement strand
GAGCCATTTAGAGTTGGAAGAGGGGTTAGACAAGGGGACCCCCTCTCACCATTACTATATATACTGGCCTTCGAGCCCTTACTTCAGGCTATTGATAGAGACATTCAAGGTATACCCTCTTATGACCAGACATTCAAATCTATAGCATATGCAGATGATCTTACAATAGGAGTTGGGAGTTCATCAGATTGGCTAGAGATACACAGACTGTTTGACCTATACAAAAGAGCCTCTTCCGCAAGAATTAATAACCAAAAAACAAAAATTGTTCTACTAACAATTATGGCAAAGAGAGCAAACCTCCCGGATATAATTGATTTCAAAGTCATAGAAGAACCTGATACATTCAAGTTACTAGGCTATGAAATCGATGCAAAAGAGCAACCAAAAAAGGACTTATGGGCATCTACTATCACCAAACTTAAAGACACACTTTCTAAACTTGCGGCGAGAAATCTTTCCTTCAAAGGAAGGATCCTAATCGCGAAATCACTAATACTTTCTCGCAACTAGTATATAGCCTACATTTTCCCTCTGAAGAAAAAACAAATATCAGAAATAAACTATCTAATAGCTCTATGGATCAAGGGTAACTCCAGGTGGCTCCCAAGATATTTGACCTACCAGCTTCTCTACGAAAAAGGTGGTCTACAGGCTCTAATAGTAGGGAATATGTTGGAGGCCAGAATAATCACAACCTGGATAAAGCTTATATCAGGAGATACCACGTAGGCCAAGATAGAAAGGTTAAGGATTACACAATCTTTACAGAACAAGAGAGATATTACAAGTTTGCAAGCCTTTACAGAAAATCCTGTAAAAACTAAAGACTGGCCCTCAGAATGGAAACCCTTCATACTTGCATGGAACAAAGTGGAGGGTGCAGTCTCCGCCCTTACACCGTGGCCTTGGCCTACAGAGAATATATATTTAAAAGGAAAGAGAAGCAGTAATCTCCGGACCAAAGACTTAGTAAACCTCTTAAGAACTTCGACGGGAATAATCTCTCCAACTTATATACTTAAGAAAGACATGCCAACAGACTGGATTACCTGTAGAGGCATTGATAATAAAAAGAGAGATATTTTATGGAGATTAGCCCACAGGGCTCTGCCTTAGGTTATAGACTTCAACGAATATTTCCTTCGGAATCAGGGGCCTGCCCATAGTGTGAAGATAGCACTCAGACCCCGGAACACTTCGTGATAGAATGTAGGATCAGTAAATCGATTTGGATAGAAATCTATAAATTCCTGAAGATACAAGATAATACAATTATACTGAATTCCGTAGAAGACATCTATACAGAGAACAACATTCTCCAAAAAAAATACCACACTACAGTTCAATGGCTAAACGCAACAGCAATCTACGAAATTTGGTGTTGGTATTCTAATGTCAAATGGGGTGAGGTGGTCAGACCGATAATCTCGATTCCAGCTATAATAAATAGTAGGGTTGCAAGGGAAGTCAAGGCTCTGCGCCTTAATTCCATGGATAACCGAATAAATAGAAAAATTTGTAAATATTTAATCTGTAATTAGAAAGTTATTTATTAATCAAGTATAATAAAAAAGACACCACCAGCGTTCTGGCTGACTTAGTTAGTTTGAAAAATTAAAAAAAAATAAAAATAAAAAAATAATAATAATAATAATAATAATAATAACTAATACTAAATAAATATAACTAATATATACTGTATATACAAATAATAAACTATAATCTATATTATGCTATACTAATATTATGTTGTATTACAATCTGCTTTGTAACAGTAGTTATCAAAAGAAAAAAAAAATAGTCTCAAATAATATAAACTTCTAAAATTGTATTATATTATCTAACAACTTTAAATGTCTTTTTTAAATTTAAAATACATATCTTACACCCTGCAATATACTTATATATTGCACTTAAATATAATTAGCTAATTTTGCAGATCATTATTTTTAAAAAATAAATAATTATTATTTTTTTTAAATTAAAAAAAATATAAAAATTTTTTGTATTTATATACAAAGTGATTTTTGAATCTGTGCCCAGTTTGTCGATCATCATGCACGATTTGTGTGTAATATCTATCGATATACTGTAATATTTGTAACAATATATGCACAATGTAAATCAAAATTACTGTATATAAAAATCTCGATTTTACTAATTTTACTTGTGCTATAACTTTTAATTCTTCGCGAATTTTAAATTGATATAAACATAACAGTTCGACAATTTAGTCGCCAATATTGTGTCTTACAAATGAGCTATAAAGTTGTTTCTTTCATTTAAATCACATATAGTCAGAAAATGAAAATTTTATTTAAAAAATTTTAAAGTGATTCGCATTAGCAGTTTAAAATTTTTTCTCATGTTTAAAGAAATAACTCTGTAGTTTTATTTGTAGAAATATAATGTTAGTCTCTACAAAAAATTATTATGAGCTATCTATTTGAAATTCAAGTAAAAATCGGGATCCATATAAAAACTTATGTTTTATACTAATAAATTTTGATTTACATAGTTTAATTAAAAAAACGCGATAGTATTTTATATTTTCTTACTTCTATATAGTGATAATATCTTAAACACATTTTCTTACTTCCTTATATAGTACCTTAAACATATTTCTTACTTCCTAATAGCAGTAGTATCTTAATTTTAGCATATGTCTTATTCTCTTAAAGCATTACAAATTGACTAACTTATTTATTTTACTTTATACCATTAGGTCGATTTTCTTTCAAAGCTTGATAGAAGTTATGTAGACGTTTTTTTATATGCTTTTTTCGTATTGGCATAATCAAGCGATTAAGTTTCATCTTAGTGTTAACTTTTGAGTTTTTTACTGGCCTTCCTTGGCATACTTTCTTGAGTCCACGGCTCAAACTAACTTTACGTCGTGAAGCAGCGGCAACTTGAACCTGTATTCTCTTTCCTCCACGTTGAAAAACTTTACTATTTACTTGACCTGCATTCCACCCACAGGTTTGAAGAAACGAAACCACTGATGGAAGAACATAAGTATTTTGCATAGACCGATATCGTTTGTACACTTCAACAAACCTTTGAACACCACTATTTAATGCATGATCATTTTGTTTTAGAAGATTTTCCAGATCATTATAGAACCAACGAAGGTTATTTATAGCATTTTCTCTGCCATTGTTATTTACATCTTCACTAGTGTCATTACTACTGTTATTTACATCTTCATAACCAGTGTCATCACCACTGTCACTATTAGTACTCACATAATCGTTATCATTATCATTACTACTCGCATTACTATCATTAATATAGCTATCGTTATTACTAACATCAATATTGTCATCGGCACATATATTAATATCATTAATCATATCACTAACGGTTAACTCTTTATCAATTATTAAATGTGTATCATTTTTTTTTTCAAGTTGCTCTTGATGAAGACCTGCATAAAAATCAAGAAACTTTTGCTTTTCGCCTAATGCTAAGTAGGCATAATAATGCCGTTTACTAGCAGACATTGTAGGCACTTGGTTTACTCCGCATATATATAAATGCTTTGCTATAAAAGCTTGATGCTTGCATGGCGTTCCCATTAAACTACACTCACAAGTTCCGAGTCTCATATCAACAAGGTACCACATGTCTTTATTTCTGCTACTTCTATGCCTAAAAACTATTGCATTTTGATTCACAATTTCTATGTCTTCTTCTGTCCCAATTGACCATTCAGAGTATCTAAAACGAAGTGCAATAAAACTATCTAAATTATTATATGCTATTGCTAATAATCTACGAATGTAGTATAGATCCATCGTATTAATTATAAATTGGTAAAGTTGTACTATATTATATGCTTGCACCCGTTTAAACACAATATCTTTCAAAATCCGAATACCAGCCTCTGCAAAATTGTTGGTGTTATTGTTATGAATTGGCAGATGCTGGCGAAATGCAACAGCCTACTCACGTCAACGATCCCAACAAGCTTTAAAATGTGTTTGAAAATTTGGATACTTTAAATAAGTTGAGCTAGTAATGAAATCTATGTATACTGCATTAAGCATTATCTCTGTTTTTGAAAAAACTAATTTTTTTACATTTTCAATTAAAGTTGCATGATCTTCATTGTGAATACTATGTTTACCATCCCAAAGCCATCTCCACATCGCCTATAAGAAATGAAAAACACACAAGAGCAAGGTCGCATAATTCCAGGTATTATGCAACGCTATTCTTTCTGCTTTACAGTCATCCGTCATTATCACCTGTGGCCCGACAGTACTACCACAGTTACCAAATGCTGTTGATGGAATCAAATATTTTAACATATCTAGTGCTTTACTGAAAGTATTTGCTGATTCATCTGAGGTAAGAATTACACCAAGAGGCAAACCACCAGCAAGTGTACTTGTTGAAATAATTGTTAGAGGGGTATTGAGGATATCTAATCCAGCTGTTGTATCCATATAGATTAATTCACCCGCCTCTTGTAATGCATGACAACGTAATATAAGGTTTGTTAAAATAACAAGAATAAAAGGTCTTCCAGGATCATCATTTTCTGGAGCAATGTATGTTTGCATCCATGCCTTTCCTTTATCATTTCTATTAAATTCTGCGATTTCTTTTGCTAATCGATCAAACATTTCTTTTCCATTTTGAGCACCTACTTTTTGGTCACGATGTTTTTTATAGAGATAAAAAACGTCATTTTTACGTGGTGCCATTGCTCTATCTGCTAATATCTCTTCATCATTTTCATGATTTAACTGTAATTGTTCCCAGTATATATGGTATGCGCTACTAGGATTATGACCAGCTTCAAATAGTCTGAAGATCTCATTTTTTGTTTTATCGGCTACTGGACAGAAACTTGTGACATGGCTAGACTTGAGAGGATGATTATGATGAAAATATAAAGAAATGATACACGGGTAAGGATCAGATCTTTTGAGCAATTGAATGCTTAATGTTGATGGGCAATTGGTATCTCGCATCCGTGTGTTTTCTATATGAATTTCACTATTATTTTTTATTCCTTGCTTTAGTTTAACTACATGGCTATGGATACAATGAAACCGTTTTGATAGAATATAACATATGCCTTTGATAGTACGTCCACGGGTTTCTCTCATCATTACTTTGTGCAAATCCATAAATTGTTGGATCCATTCTTTTGACTCTTCAATTGTAAGAATGTTTATACGGCAGTCGACCTTAAAAGGTGTTTCATAAGCACCCAAAAAGTTGTGTAATAAAATTTGTTCAAAGTGTTCTATAAAATATTTGTAGTTAGAAGGCAGCGCCTTTTTTATAATAAAATCGAAGATATTTAGAGCTTTCATATTTATAGTTTCAGAATAAGTAATATCATTCAAAATTAATTCCATAATGATTACTTTAGATAATTTTGCATGTAGGGTGATATTACGATTAAAAAGAAATTTCGCGAAATCCAAAAAATAGACTTGATGAAAAATACTTCTTATATATAATTTCAATAAGGATTATTTATGCTAGACTTGAATATGTAAGAAAAATTTAAAATTATTATTGTTACAAATCGATGATGCAAGAATGGCGCAAGGTTTTAGATACTTATTTTTAATATCTACTTATGTCATAATTAGCGTTTTAATAAACTTCGATTTGCAAGAGAAATGTAATGGCATAAGTTTCAGTTACTTATTTTGGTGTCACAAAGATTTATATTCCGCATAGTCTTAAATTTGAAAGAAATATATATTGATGAAACAAAATTGCAAGGTTTCAGTACTTAATATTGCAGTATTTCACCATAATCAGAATCGTTTAAACTCTGATGTTTTAGCTACTAATAACTATTTATTAATAATTATCAGTGTTCTAGCTATGAATCTTGTGCAATGCGGATATTAACGTAATGTTTCAATTATTCATATTATTATAAGCTGAAAGTAATTATTTTTGAACATTAATCGAATTTAATAATGTTTTTTAATTCTAGGTTCCAATAATATTATAATTACAAATTACAGGTCATCGAATAATTTACCAACTCAGAAATTATCTATATTAACTGATATTATCGGGCTATTATCGAATATCCTTTTATTTCATTTATTTATTTATTTTTTTTATAACTTATTCTCCTGGTTTAACAAGTAAACTACTTAAATAATAGCGAATTTACAATTAAAGTGGGCATCATATATATTTTAGGGCAATCTTTTAGATAATGTTTAAGCGATCTTTTTTTTAAGTTTATTGGTGATTATTTTTGCGGAGAACTAAGAGAAAATGGATAATAGCCTGTTTTTACCATGCATCTAATTTTCTAGAAAACGTATACTGTCTATATATTTATACAATTCTGAAAGAAGATCCATGTTAATTCTATATTCTGGCAACCATTGTATCCTTTTTTTTTTTTATCAATTTACTTCAATACTATTTAAAATTTACGCTTTTAAAACCAGCTTTATCGGATATTGTACCTATAAATCTCTTTTTAATGAGGTATATGCATTGATATCATATTGTACTAATAATATATTTATTTATTTATTTTTGACAGCATCGTTCTTATAGAGGAACTCTTAAAGATGTACATTATTTTAAACAATTAACATAACATTGGCTAAATATACAATCAATTTATTACATTACATTTACAATTATCAAATATATACTACATTACTGCATTATATGGGCTAAGACAATAAGTTATGGGGTAAAAGTATTTATTAATCGAATCATAAATAAAGTTCTAATGTAGAAATTTTTTTAAGAGGTGTCTTATTCTTCATTTATCTTGCAAACTAGAAAATGGTTCTATTATTTAATTAATAAAAGAAATAAACTTTTAGGCATAGTATATACTTGCAAAATTTGTACCAAGTTTTAATTCATACCGGATTATATTTATACTTAATATTTGCGACTTACGTACGTACGTGCATAGTTCACGGGGATTTGTAGTTGAATAGTATACCGGTACTATAGACAGCGCTACAACTAGTATTGCCAATACAGTATAATATGATATAGATAGTACTGTACAATATGTAAGTATAGTAAATATAGATGTGGCTGTAAAAATTAATCAGCCATTCTCTTATCCGGCGATCACATTTGGATGTTACTTATAGATGTTATACAAATCGTACATGATGATCGACAAACCGGGCACAGATTCAAAAATCACATATACAAAATTTGATTACCTTAATAAAAATTAAAGATATTTGTATTTTTTCATCTTTTTTGCTTATTTTTTAAGTTTTCTATAGATTTTATTATATTAACCTCTTTTTTGCTTTTAAGTAAATATATTCAGCATCAAATTTTGCATATAATTGCAAAAAAAATTATTAGTTTTAATTTAAAAATAAGACTTTTACTAAAACACACCTATGGTGTTTTACACTTATAGTCCTGTTTCTCAAAAACGTACTAAGTAAATGGGATCGAGTCTTCTAAGTAAAAATGTTCAGGACCCCCAAAAACCTTACAAGAACTAAAATTGGGCCCTATCAGGCCCTTATAGTAGCTCTATATATATTATATAAAAAAAATAATAATTTTTTAATTTCTAACTCTAACTCTAAATTTTATTAAAAAAAATTATACATAGGTGTAAAACACCATAGGTGCGTTTTATAATAATTCAAAAATAATTAATAAAAATTTGTTTATTTTTTTAAAAATAATGATCTGCAAAGTTAGCTATTATATTAAAGCGTATTATCTAATATATAATATGCAGTTGTGTATAAACACTATGAGATAAACACTATAAGACAAAAATCATCTCCTATTGGCTGCTAACTATGTGGATCTATATTACATGTTAATCGTAACATCTTGTACAGGTCTTATATAACAACTCATGCTTTTTTTCATTTATAAGATTGTATATACATGTTGTGCCTCAGATCGATTCTCGCATCGGATCTAAACTAATGCATGTCAGATGTCGATTTCAAAGTGATGCATGTCATCTGATAATTGGTCATTTGACGTGCGTTAGTTGTAACCTGAGATGCATAGGTTGTAAACTAATGCACTATTAAAATCACATGTTTAATTACTAAAATTTTTATTTGTAATTTTTAAAATTTGCATTTTATTAATAAAAAAATAAACTAGCATACAGTATATGCATTATTCTTTGTTTAAACAAAAATGACCACTATGGCAACGGCTTGTATACTTTGTGTTTGCTTTTTTACATTTACACTTTTTACTATCACAATTACCCTTGCAGTTACAAATAGAACTAGATACCATCTCTACGCTCTAGAGCATTGATGCTTCATGCATAGATAATTAGTTCAAGAGAATGTTATTAAGTTCAGAATAGGTGGTAGCTCCAAGCGCCTCAAGCTCATCTGAGGTGTAATATATGTTAATTACACTAAATTTACAACTCAATCGATATCGATCTTCGTCAATTTTCTCTAAAATCTTGCAAGGTAAAATCGATCAATCCTAGAAATGTTTGCTCTTACGAAGTCACCAACTTTAAAATCAACAACCTTCTTTTTTTTTAACATTTGATGCACCATTTTATCAGTATAATCCTGAAGGTTGTGCCATGCTACATCATGTAATATTTCATGCTGCTTAGAATTTGTATGATTATTTGTTATATCAGCAAGAGCTAGGATTAGGTTTAATATTTTAATAACTATTATATCTTCTAAAAACCAATATAATTAACATATAAAGATTTTAAACAATCTATTACCATTGCTTTATGAAGGCAAACCATAGTTATTGGGTAAAGATATTAGACCATAGTTATTGGGCGAAAATGTCAGACTATAGTTATTGGGCGAAGACACCAGACCACAATTATTGGGTGAAGATGCAAAACTATAATTATTAGGCAAAGACACAAAACCATAGTTATTAGGCAAAGACACAGAGCCACAGTAATTGGACAAAGATACTAAACCACAATTATTAGAAAAAGCAAACCATTATTGTTAGAAAATAATACCAGCCTATTATATTTTTTTTTCTTTTCAATATGTACCCACAATAAATACTTTTTTTATATGCATCTACAACGAATAATTATCATAGTTATTAAAAGAAAGCACAGTATAACTACCATTATTATTATGTAAAAACATATAATTTTGGGGCGAAGACACCAGACCACAATTATTAGGCGAAAACACCAGACCACAATTATTAGGTGAAGACACAGAGCCACAATTATTAGGCAAAGATACAGAACCATGATCATTAGGCGAAAATACTAAACCACAGTTATCAGAAGCAAAACATTATTGTTAAAAAATGATATCAGCTATGATTTATTATGCGCCCTTTCCCCACGCACAATTGTCGCAGTCGTTTCTTTTAATACTACATTTATAAGATAAGCCTTTCTATTTTTTTTCTTTTCAATATGCACCCACAATAAATACTTTTTTCATATGCACCCACAATAAATAATTATCATAGTTATTAAAAGAAAGCACAGTATAACTACCATTATTATTATATAAAGACACATAATTTTGGGGTGAAGACACCAGACCACAATTATTAGACGAAGACACCAGACCACCATTATTAAGCGAAGACACAGAACCATGATCATTAGGTGAAGATACTAAACCACAGTTATCAGAAGCAAAACATTATTATTAGAAAATGATACCAGCTATGATTTATTATACACCTCTTCTCCACGCACAATTGTCACAATGTCCCTTTTAATACTATGTCCATAAGATAAGCCTTTCTATTTTTTATTTTTTTTCATAGGCACCCACAATAAATACTTTTTTCATATATACCCACAATGAATAATTATCAAAGTTATTAAAAAAACACAGTATAACTACCATTATTATTATGTAAAGACACATAATTTTGAGGTGAAGACACCAGACCACAATTATTAGACGAAGACACCAGACCACAATTATTAGGTAAAAACATGGAGCCACAATTATTAGGCAAAGATACAGAGCCACCATTATTAGGCGAAGACACAGAACTATGATTATTAGACAAAAATACTAAACCATAGTTATTAGAAGCAAACATTATTGTTAGAAAATGATACCAGCCTATTATTTATTATGTGCCCCTTCTCCGTGTATAATTGTCGCAGTCGTCCCTTTTAATACTATGTCTATAAGATAAGTCTTTCTATTTTTTTTCTTTTCAATATGCATCTACAATAAATACTTTTTTCATATACACCCACAATGAATAATTATATAGTTATTAAAAGAAAGCACAGTATAACTACCATTATTATTATATAAAGATACATAATTTTGAGGCGAAAACACCAGACTACAGTTATTGGACAAAGACATCAAACCATAATTATTGGGTGAAAACACAAAGCTACAATTATTAGGCAAAGATACAGAACTACAGTTATTAGGCGAAGATACTAAACCACAGTTATTAGAAACAAAATATTATTGTTAGAAAATGATACCAGCCTATTATTTATTACACACCTCTTCCTCGTACATAATTGTCATAGTCATCCCTTTAACACTACGTCTATAAGATAAGCTTTTCTATTTTTTTTTATTCTTTTCAATATGCACCCACAATAAATACTTTTTTTCATATGCATCTACAATAAATAATTATACAGTTATTGAAAAAAAGCACAGTATAACTACCATCATAATTATATAATGATACAGAACTTCTGGGCAAAGACACAGAGCCTCTGGGCAAAGATGCAAGGTTAACAATACCATCAGGTGATAGTTCTGAATCATTACTGTTGTCAGGAGAAAAATCTAAAATATTTATTAAAAAAAAAAAAAAAAAGAGTAAAACTCTGTAAAAATAAATACATTATATTAATTTGATTAATTTTAATACCTGCTATATCATTATCCAGGCTTACTTCATAATCAACATTAGGGATTTCAATTGTATTTGGTATCTCCTCTTCGTCGAAAACATTATTATTAAAAAGTTTATTTACCAAAGTATAATTACTATGGGGCTTATCCCTATATACCAATTTATAGGGTGTTTTTTTATAAGACCTGCACTATGAATTGTTCATAGCAACTACTACAAATCTTAATCTGAATGACCAATCATTTCGGCCAGTAGTTTCTTTCCATTTATCTAGCTTTTGCTCTAAAATGCTATTCGTGCGTTCTACCAAACCTTGTGATTGGAGGTGTCTTGGGCACCTATTTATGATCTTTACTGATGGCCATAGCATGATTAGTTCTTTGATTACTCGTGTCCATTATCGACTGCAATATAGTCGGAGGTAATCTGATCATATGAAAAAGGTCAAAGAGGAAAGATGCAACTTCAATTGGTCTTTTTGACGTAAGAAACTTGGTCCAAGAGAACCTCGTAAAATGGTCTTTTACATAACATACATATTTGTACTCTCTATTGAGAATGTAGGATAAATCAATAAGATCCATCTGTATTCTAGACAAAAAATTCTTGGCAATTATAGGTTTCGCCACCAAAGGGTGAAATGCTGGCTTCCTTACTACACATGCTATGCAATTGTTTACGAACTTTTCTACAATTTCTTGCTTAATAAATCTCCATCTTTCACAGACCAAGTTCCACATTTGTTTTTGACTGCTATGCTAAGTTATTTCACCATGAATTTGACATAAAACATCATAGAACTTTTCAACTATTAATATATGGCCTTAACAATTACTCTGTAGTCCTCTGGCAAAATTTCTTCAAGTATGAATTTGCTTTTAACCCAAGACTGTAAGTTTTTATTGTAGAGCGAATTATCTTGTGGATTTAACAAAATCGTCTTTATCTTATTTAATAACTCATGGTTTATTAATACTTTTTTTTGTTTGGCTTTTGAAAGATTATCTATATATTTTTTCACAATTTGATTAAGAGTATTTCTACTTATAAATGTATACTCCATTTTCAGAATTATAAAGAACAAACCCAAATAAAGTAGCACCAAAGAATAAAGCCAATGCTTAAGAGAAGTAAGAACAAGATCAGAGTTTAGGTATGCCAAAGAAAAAATCAAATGCTTAGGCAAAGACAGACCAAATTATAAAGCAGTGCCAAAGAACAACTCAGTGCTTAATAGAAGTGCCAAAAAACAACCCAATGTTAAGGGAGGTAAGAACAAGATCAAAGTAATTAGGCACGCCAAAAAAAAAAATCCTTAGGCAAAGACAGACCAAACTATAAAGCAGCACCAAAGAACAACCCAATGCTTAATAAAAGTAAGAACAATAAAGCAGCGCCAAAGAACAACCCAATATTAAAGGAGGTAAAAACAAGATCAAAGTATTTAGACATACCAAAAAAAAAAACAAATCCTTAGGCAAAGACAGACCAAACTATAAAGTAGCACCAAAGAACAACCCAATGCTTAATGGAAGTAAGAACAAGATCAAAGTAATTAAACACACCAAAAAAAAACCAAGTCCTTAGGTAAAGACAGACTAAACTATAGAGCAGTGCCAAAGAACAACTCAATGCTTAATGGAAGTAAGAACAAGATCAAAGTAATTAGATATGCCAAAAAAAAACCAAATCCTTAGGCAAAGACAGACCAAACTATAGAGCAGCGCCAAAGAACAACCCAATGCTTAATGAAAATAAGAACAAGATCAAAGTAATTAGGTGCGCCAAAAAAACCCCAAATCCTTAAGTAAAGACAGTTCAAACTATAGAGCAGTGCCAAAGAACAAACCAATGTTAAGGGAGGTAAGAACAAGATTAAAGTAATTAGGCGCACCAAAAAAAAAGCAACTGCTTAGACAAAGACAAACCAAATTATAGAGCAGCACCAAAGAACAAACCAATGCTTAATGGAAGTAAGAACAAGATCAGAGTTTAGGCGCACTAAAAAAAAACCCCAAATGCCTAGACAAAGACAGACAAACCGAATTATAAAGCAGCACCAAAGAACAAACCAATATTAAGGGAGGTAAGAACAAGATCAAAGTAATTAGACATGCTAAAAAAAAAGCAATCGCTTAAAAAGAGGCAAAAACAATACCAGTTATAGAGCAGCGCCAAAGAAATAATACTAGTGCTTAAGAACAAGATTAGTCGTAGCAAATGAAAAGAGAAATTATGGGCATCACCAATGTCGAATGCGAAGCCAATGTCGAATGCGAAAGCCAATGTCAAAGTCGAATGCAAAAGCCAATTGAAGATGTAAAGCCAATGTTCATAAAGAAATATTTAAATCAAGCTCCAAAAAGAGAAGGCAGAAGTAGCAAAGGGCTTTTTTTTATACCCTTGCTCATAATTACGTTATTACATAATGACGTTATTACATAATTACGTTATTAGAAAGAAACTTTTTTTTTAATTTTGATGATCTTGCGTCAAATTACAACTGACACATGTCAGATGACCAATTATCAGATGACATGTATCACTTTGAAATCAGCATCTGATGTGCGTCGGTTTAGATCCGATGCGAGAATCAATCTGAGGTACAACATATATATGGTAAAAGAGAATAAAGTATTATATGTATAATTAATTGGTCAGTTATAAACTATGTTGCTATAAATACCTTGGGTGAAATCATAAATAGGAAACTTCCAGGTATTAGAACAAATCAAGACCAAATAAATAGCTATTGAACAGTATAATAAAGCGTCTAGACAATTATCTAATAATAAAAGAGATTAATATTAACAGTTTTATTTTCTTGAGAAAGAATTTAGAAAAAAAATATGACAGGGTGAAACTCATGCTGAATTTTGTTGAATCTATTATACAGATTAGGAAATCAAAAAAAAAACACTATGCTTCAAAAAAGGTTTAATCCTAACATAAGATATTTAATTATTTTTTGAAGGAGTTAGATGCTTTTGTTTATGAAAACTGATAACATTCTTAAAATTTTAAGGAACATTGGAACATTAATATTTTAGGAAATGTTGTATTAATATTTTAAGGAATATTATATTTTAAGAAACGTTTTTAAGAAATGTTATAAAATTAATCTTTCAGTTTTAGCAGTATAAAGTCACACTTAAGTATAAGAAACTTTAGCTACAAAATCCCAAATCTTTTTTTAAATACAGGCAATAATTACAATTTCACTAATAAGTATGCTACAGAAACTTAGTGAAGATCTAAGATAAAGAGTCATTTATTTGAACTCAAAAGGATACAGTAATGAAGAGATTACTATGCTTCTTTTATAAGTAAAGCTTCTGTATGCCGGGTATTAAATACTTTCAAAAAGTGGGGATGCATAAAAAACCTATTTAAAGGGCAACCTGGGCACAAGAAAACATTTATCTGTGAAGAATTAGGCCTATTAAAACGAATCGTTAAGGAGAAAGTAGATTTATATCTTGATGAGCTTGTAGTTGAGATAGAAAACTATACACAAAAGCAAGTTTCTGTATCAACTATATAGTAATCATTGCAATACTGTGATATCTCTCATAAAAAGGTAATAAAAAAATGTACTGTTATTGAATATAAAAGCTATACATAGGAGTAGTTAAGTTTAGACGTAGTATATAACAAAAATTATACTTTGTGCAAGATAAAACTAGTATATATTTCACAAATCATATAACTTCACGCAAAGTGTGAAGTTGAATTCAGCAGATTTATATTTAATAAATTGTTTACTGTTAGAATTTTTTTAGTTAAAGTTATTTTGCGCAAGCTATAAGTTTGAGATATACTATACATCTCTAATACTTAGTTGATTTTATAGACATTATTGTAATTTAAAAATTTTAAATAATACAATATAATTTATTTTATTGTGATATAAAATTTTTTTTTAATTAGATACACAAAATAGTCTCTAAAAGAAATGAGCTTTTAGGGGTTGGGATTCTGTGGTCTAGTGATCTAGACACCCAACTCTCTACGAGCAAGTTTCGGGTTCAAGTCCTAGTAAGTACGTTTACTTACGAATATTTGGAAGTATCTGCCATGAAAATTCCAAGTGAGTACAAGTCTGGATTAGGAATTTCTGAAAAGAGGTTCATTGTAGAGTAGTTGGCACTATGTATAATATTGGTCATTATAAAAGGTTCTATTACACAAAGGTTGTGCATGTAAATCTGTGATTGGCAAGGTAGCACCAACAACCCCTAAAGCGGCATTGGGATCTTGTTTGGGAGGATGACCGGGTGGTAACCAGAATTGGAAGTGGTGAGAAATGTGGTAAACACAAAGGGACCTGTGATAAAGAATTGGCCTTATCAGATTTGGAACACCTCTGGCAATACGGAACTCACTGGCCAATAAGAAGTTGAAGCATGGAGGCATGTATGTATTGATAGATCCAACGGGCTCTGGTCATACCCATATGGAAGCCTTTGGGCATTAAGAAAACTTGAGAACACCAATAAGGTATAGCTGGTATAAGTGCATATAGTGGTAATCAGGGGCTACAACTACTGAGAATCACTATAAAGAGAAATGATGATGCACCTGTTACCTCTGAGCCTCATGATGCCATCTAACTATATTAACTACTGGAAGCATTCTGCAAAACATACCTGGGGACTTATCACCATATTGGGAAGTACAGTTGTTAGCACAATTACCAAAATAGATATGTTAAGACCTGAGTTCAAAAGTCGCAAGAAACCAGCTAGTTACGGCAGCATGCAGGCTTGAGATACTTACCCAATTGGGTAGAGGCAGCTGCATGGCTTGAAATA
>CAJVPY010002659.1:0-15649 GCA_910591965.1 Dentiscutata erythropus | reverse complement strand
TTTATTTTTACCGGGATCTGCATGTCGATCAGTATCAAAAAAGTATGTGCAGGTGTATCAAAAACGTAAGATTTGCTGCGAAGTGATGGTAATCACGTGATCGAAAGAGGAGCAAACCACGTGATGACACAGCCACGGCCTCACAGGCGAGAACATGTGAGAATAAGGAGCCAACGACGGAAAGAGTTTAAGAGCGGGACGAGCTAAACAAATATGGATGACAATGAGGAATTGCATATGCCTGGCGTAAAGGTCAAGAACCGCAGGTGAGTATAAATAACGAACAAAGAAAGTCAAGCTACTTGGTCCAAAAAAATTGTCGAAGCGAAGGTTCTCGCTACCCACCCAAGAAATTGAGGGAACACGTGATTCCGTCATTCCGTCACGCGTCGCACAGTTTATCACTTACAGCCGGCTTGCTTCGGTAGGCGGGGATTGGCCCCGCCGGCTAATTCTGCGGCGACTCCCAGTGCAATTACGATTGCTTCTTCGCGGGATGTCTCGCCGTCCTGGCCGTTTCGGTCAACAATCATGTATTCTGCCAAATTTCAATAAATATCCAATATCACTTCCAGCCTAAATTAACGGCTGGCGTAGTCCAAATAATAAAGTACATATTTATCGAGTGATGCGAGTACTTTTCGAGTTTGTATCTTATTTGGTGCACGATTTTTTCTCCCTTAAAAAAAATGGACTCTGAACAGCTTTATGAACTTGGTTGCAATTACGAAGATGGTATTGGTGTTAAGAAAGACGAAAATGAAAGCAGCAGAGTTAGGAAATCCGGATGCGGTTTATGCTGTTGGCTGCAACTATTATGATGTTAAGAAAGACGAAAAGAAGGCTTTTGAATATTATATGAAAGCAGCTGAGTTAGGAAATCTGGATGCGATGCATGCTGTTGGTGTTTGTTATCATTATGAAATTGGAGTAGAAAGAAATAACCAAAAATCATTTGAATATCATAAGCGGTCGGCTGACTTATATAATGCTAATGCAATAAATGATGTTGGTCGTTGTTATGAAAATGGATGTGGAGTTGATGAAGATTACAATAAAGCATTTGAAAATCTGCTGATATGGGTGTTCATGTAGCAATGAGTAATGTTGCTCGATGTTATCGTAACGGTATCGGTGCAAAGAGAAATATTCTAAAGGCAAATCATTGGTTCACAAAATATAGAAGTCTTTTGAAAACTAATAAATTTCCGGATAATATCAATTCTGAACTTAAGAGAATATTAGACGATGAAAGATTTAAATTATCTTGGATTGATTATGATGATTTCAAGGATATTAGAGAAAAAGGAAAAGGAGGATTCGCAACTGTATATTGAGCAACTTGGTTAGACAATACTAATGGATCATGGTGGGATGTTGCACTTAAAGTGATTTGTGATTCAAACAATAATGTGCAAGAATTTATTCAGGAATTGAAGAATTACTGTGAAATTGGTTACAAGAATCCTTCTTTTTTGAACTGTCATGGTGTACCAAGAAATGATTGTGATGATTATATTATTGTTATGTATTTTGCAGTAAATGGTTCATTACAACAAAATCTCGTGGAAGTATCACAATTGGAATGAAAAGATAAATTGAATATTTTGTACTGTATAGCTGTAGATCTCGAGTCAATTCATTCACAGGGACTCGTTCATAGAGATTTACACAGCGGAAACATTTTGCAAGAAGATTTGGATAATGCATATATCACTGATCTTTGGCTTTCTAAAAAAATAAAGGAAGGAAAAATTTGTGGAATTCTGCCGTATATAGCACCTGAGGTTTTGGTGGGTCAATCGTATACTCTGGCATCAGATATTTACAGTCTTGGAGTTATCGCAACAGAGATTTCGACTGGACAAAGAGCATTTGATGGAATTCCGTTTGATGATTATCTTGTATTAAGAATTATCGGTGGATCTAGACCTAAATGTTTAGGACCAGTTTGCTACATTGAATTAGCTATTAAATGCATGGATAAAGATTTTGATAAACGACCTACAACAACAGAAATTATTGAAATAATCACAGGTTGGCTGGATAAAATGAATCAGGAAAATGAGAATGAATTTAAAAAACAATTTTTTGAAGCTAATAATATTAAACTAGAACAACATCAACAAGACATATACACTAGCAAGGTATATTAAACGAAAAAATATTCCAAATATATTAGTAAACCGATGAGTGATATAGAGATTTCGAGCAAATTTTCAAATTTAGAATTAAATTAAATTAAGTGTGACTCGTTCATTTCACTAAAGGTTAAACAGTATGGTCAACTATATTCGTATAATGGGTGGTTCATAATTAATGTTCAGGTTTCTGAATTAAATTAGTGGCAGTTTTGTTTTGAGATCAAAGACTTATAAATTCTATTTTTTTTAAATAATACTTTCTTTTTTTAAAGCATTGACGTTTAATCCTGAAACTGAAAATATAGCCTCTTATTGATTAATAGTGAAATATTTTTTTTGAAAAAAGAAAGATGGTATGCAAATTCGAATTTATTAGATATTACATAAATATATAAATATATATATGGTTGAACGCTTTAATTTACATTAAAGCTATTGAATATTTAATGCGAAATTTGTTTATGGCTAATACTGTACAACTTTTCATTCTATATTAATTTACATTTGTTGGTATTTTTTACAATATTACACTATATAAAATCTCATTGAGTAAATTTTTGCGAATGAAATTTGAAGAATTAGATTCCTGTTTTTAATCCTTTAATAAATTTTCTATTCTTATTATTTAATAACGATAATAAATTTTAACTATTTTTGCAAGAGTAAACGTAAATAGGAATGGCAAAATGGTTTAAAGCACAAAATCTCGATTGTTTAATTTAAATCTGTTAAAAAATGGTTTAATAATCCGATTATGTTATTAAAATGTAATGTATAATAAAATTCAATATATATATATAATATATAATAAAAATTGTACAAAACAATTACTCATGCTCGTGGAAGGTTCTGTTAATAAAAGCCGGGTAACCTTTACAAAAGTTGCTGGATCTGATAACCATGATCGAAAAACACTTGTCAAAAATATAATTATTGCGAAGAATACTGTGTTGGGTTAGTTAAATGATAAAAAGTCATTTATTAAAATGTATAATGATCTGATGCTTATCTATATTTTTATTTAAAGTATGTGCGATATTTTCTTTTGGTGTATTCTATTTTTGATTCATCATTAATATTTTATAAGCTTAATGGATCATAGGCAGACATTCGTATGATTGGTTGTTTAAATCAATTTAATTTTACATTATTTATACAGTTTAAAGTACTTTTTTAAAAAAAGAAAACTACGAAGAATAAACAAAAAAGAAGGATATAGAAAGTTTTAGTAGGGTTGTAGGACTCCATCATTAAAAATAATCAAAATTCTTTTTTGTTTTAGAGAAGTTAGCATAATAACGACTTCTTAAAATTAGGTTATCACCGTGCTAACTTCTCTAAAACAAAAAAGAATTTTGATTATTTTTAATAGTGGAGCCCTACGACCTTAATAAAACTTTCTATATACTTCTTTTTTGTTTATTCTCAGTAGTTTTCTTTTTTTTAAAAAGTACTTTAAACTGTATAAATAATGTAAAATTAAATTGATTTAAACAGCCAATCATACGAATGTCTGCCTATGAGGTGCTGCCTAGTTTGCCTATCACAACGTCGACTTTAAATGGAAATATAACAAAAGGTGCTACGTCGTATGTTTCACAAGTCATAATATACAGTACTGTATATAAATGAATTTTAAAATTTACTACTGGTAGACTTTTAACCCTTCTCTTTTTAAAAAAATGATGACATTACCAAATGAATGCCTTTACGAAATATTTATTAATCTTCGAACATATCATGGAAGCTTATTTTCATGCCTTCTTTTAAACCGTCTATGGTGTAGAATTATTATACCAATATTGTGGAGTGAACCAGGTGTTCATTTTGAAGACAAAAGAGTTGTTAGATTATGTCTTTCAGCATTAAATTCTGAAGAACAAGCGCTATTAATCCCTTTTAATATAATCCTTCCAAAAAATTTTAAACCATTATTTGAATATATAAATTATATTACATCTATTGACTATTATTATTTAGTCAAAGGAATTGAAAATTATTACAATGAATCGATAACTTATGGAAATCACATTATAACAAGCGCTATCAAGTTCTCTTTAGCTATAATGTTTTTACGAAGTAGTAAGGGACTTAAAGATTTAAAGTTTAGTGGAGCTAATTATAATGAAACCATATTTATAGAAAGCCTTTGTAAAAACACATCTATTACCTCCTTAAAATTATCTTATGGTTATCTTAAAGATGAGTCATTAGTTAGTATTTTCAACAAAAGCATTACTCTGACTTCATTAAGCCTTAATATCATTCAAATTGGTCCTGAGATAATTAAATCGCTAGCAAAGATTCTCTGTGCAAACAATACAAACCTAACTTCTCTGGATCTTTCCCAGAATCAACTTTCTTATGAAGGTGGAAAAGTATTTGCGAAAGTACTCTGCAAAAATAACACTCTGACTTCATTAAATCTTGGGTTTAATAAACTTGGTTATGAGGGTGGAAAAGCATTAGCAGAAGCCCTTTATATAAATACTACTCTAACTTATTTAAATCTTTATTATAATGAACTTGGTTTTACAGGATTGCTAGCGTTAGCGGAAGCTCTATGCAAGAATTCTACTTTAACTTCTTTGAGTCTTGGCGATAATAAATTTGGCCCTTTAGCTGGGAAAATTTTAAAAGGGGTCCTTTGTATAAACACTACTTTGTCTTATTTAGATCTTTCATATAATAAACTTGGTCCTAAGGATGGGAAAATGTTAGCGGAGTCCCTTTATATAAATACTACTCTGACTTCATTAAATTTTTACATGAATGAACTGGGCTCTGAAGGTGTAAAAGCTCTGGCGGAGGCTCTACATATGAATAAAGCTCTGATTTCATTGAATCTTGGAAATAATTTATATAATGAACGTGATTCTAGTGCGGTAGAAAAATTAGCAGAAGTTCTTTGTACAAACACTACTTTGACTTCTCTAGATCTTTCAAATAATCAACTTGACACTAAAGGTGGGAAAGTATTAGCGGAGGCCCTTTATACAAATATTACTCTAACTTCTTTAAATTTACACCGTAATCAACTTGGTTTTGAGGGTGGGAAAGCGTTAATGGATGCACTTCGTAATAACACTACTGTAACTTTATACTTAGATCCTGAAATACTTTAATAATTGACATTAAAATTAATTTATCATAATGTCGCACTGTAACATTCCATTATATAGGAGCGTATCAGTATTACAAAAATGATTAAACATAAAAACATGTATGTTTTATTAATATATGTTGAAATATATATTATTTGTTTTCGCATGGCTAAAGCTAAGGAATGAAGCGAAAGTTAAGCCTTAATCTCAGAATTTTCCAATTTCTAGTTCAACTGATTCTGATTTAGGTTCGGCATTTAGAGATTAGTTTAATTTTTTTGATTTTTAATAAAAAAGTGTTCGTAGAAAATATAGGACAATGCGTTTAATATAAAAGGTCTTATTTGGTTAAATTTTGACTGTTTCAACATTTGTTGTTTTTGTACTGTCAAAGTCCTGTTCAGTGTTTAAACCTTAGTGACAATCAACGTGGTCCTGAGAGTGGAAAAGTCTTAGCGAAGGTACTTTGCAAGAATAAGGTCACTCCGGGTATACGACATCTAGATATAACGATATCATAGTAAAATCTTTCTATACCGACATTTTTTCAAAAATTTTACAGCTGATTTGAAAATTAGTGGGACACCTGATGAATTTTGTGATGATCATCGATAATATAATTTTTCGGCCGATATATTATTGCGGTATCGTTTGTTACAACACATCCCGTATCAGTCCGAAAATCAAAACAAACGATACCGCAATAATATATCGGTCGAAAAATTATATTATCGAAAAACTACACTGTTATTACCGAAAAATAATTACCGAAATTTGGATGATCATCACAAAATTCATCACGTGTCCCACTAATTTTCAAATCAGCTGTAATAGAACAAATTTGCAAAAACACATCTATTATCTCTTTAAGCCTATCATAATGTTATTTTAAAGATGAGTCATTATTGAACATTTTCAACAAAATCATCAACCTGACTTCATTAAGCCTTAGTCGCAATCGTATTGGTCCTGAGGGTGCTAAAACGCTAGCAAGAACTTTCTACGCGTACAATACAACTCTAACTTCTTTAAACCTTTACTGTAATGAACTTGGCTTTATAGGTGTGAAAATGTTAGGAGAAGCTCTATGTAAGAATTCTACTTTGACTTTTTGAGTCTCAGCAAAAATGGAATTGGCTCTGAAGCTGGGAAAATTTTAAAAGAAGTCCTTAGTATAAATACTACTTTGTCTTCTTTAGATCTTTCATATAATGAACTTGGTTCTAATGGTGGGGAAATATTAGCGGAGTCCCTTTATATAAATATTACTCTGACTTCATTAAATCTTTACATGATTGGACTGGATTCTGAAGGTGTAAAAGCGCTGGCGGAGGCGTATGAATAAAGCTCTTACTTCATTGAATCTTGGCTGTAATCTATATAATGAAGATGATTCTGGAGCAGTAGAAAAATTAGCAGAAGCACTTTGCACAAACACTACTTTGACTTCTCTAGATCTTTCAAATAATAAACTTGGTACAAAATGTGGGAAAGTATTAGCGGAGGCCCTTTATACAAATACTGCTCTAACTTCTTTAAATCTACGTTATAATCAACTTGGTTTTGAGGGTGGGAAAGCGTTAGCAGAAGTTCTAGGCAAGAATACTACTCTGAATAATTTAAACATTAGTCGTAATGACTTCGGTCCTGAAGTATATAAAGCATTATCTGAGGTCCTTAATATAAATACTACCTTGACTTCTTTGACTCTTTCTTATAATTTTGTCGATTTTTATGTTGGTTTTGAACCAAAAAAACTGGTAATGGATGGAATTCGTAATAACTGTGACTTTGTTCTGGGATCGTTGGAACTTTTGCTCTGATAGTTGACATCAAATTATTTATCATAATGTCGCATAATATTTTATCATATAGAGCGTATAAAACGTGTTATGTTTTATGAATATATGCTGAAATATAAGTTATATTATTTTGTTTTCGTGCGTAGCGAAAGTTAAGCCTTATTTTTCGGAATTTTCCTGTTTCCTATTCAATAATTCTAATTTAGGTTCGGCATTTAGAAATTTAGCTTAAATTAGTTCAATGTTTCTAATTTTTAATAAAATCTTTGTGAAAAAGGCTTTTATTATAAAAAGTTTTATTTAGTTACATTATAACTGTTCATCCTTTTTCCTTTGTCCCGTCAATGTTCTGTTTATATTTAGCTTACGAAAGGTATAGCACAGATATTGTAATGTAAATTGAATTTATTAGTTGATCAAATCAAGCCACCTTAGTAAAATTTTCGATACTATGTTTAAAATTTTCATCATTATGTCTTAACTACCCACGTATAACACTAATATAACGTAACACTTTCAATCACCACATTAATCAAGTGAAATTTAGATGTGTAAAAGTTATTTTCTTGAAGTTAATACACCGAATTTTATAAATTTAGTCGATAAACCCACAATTCCGTATCTAAAAAAAATTCAATCCCAAATATTGCAAGCAAGAAAAAAAAGTCCTGAGAAAGACAACTATACAGGTATAACATTATATTAAATAAAGGTCATATCATATATCAACAATATTAACTTATTACAAGAATGATTAGGAACCTATTACAAGCATCATATTATTGAGTTTATCAAGTGTTTATATGAATTTTTTATAATCATTTAAATATTAAGTAAATGTACATTTTGCAAAAATTATTATACTTTATAACGTTAATTATAAAATATTCACATTTTGCTACTAATGAATTTAAATTAGTAATAACTTAACATTGTCAAATTGTTTTTTTTTTTAGTTTCATCTATTTGAGAGCTCTTAAAGTAAATTCACTTTTAATGGAAACAAAACACAGGGTACAACGTTTCACAAATAAATATGCAATACATGTATAGATGTATAATTTAAACGGTAGCATGAAGACATTACCGAACGAATGCCTTTATGAAATATTCAAAAATCTTCGAACATATCATAGAAGCTTATTTTTATGCCTTCTTGTAAACCGTATATGGTGTATAATTATTATACAAATATTGTAGAGTGAGCCAGGTGTTCATTTTGAAGACAAATTACTTGTTAAATTATGTCTTTCGGCATTAAATACAGAAGAACAAGCTCTATTAATCCCTTTAAATATAATCCTACCAAAAAATCCAAATCCATTATTTGAATATACAAGCTATATTACGTCTATTGACTATAAATATTTAAAGAAAGGAATTGAAAATTATTACAACGAATCCGTAAATAATGGAAAGCATATAAAAAGAATAAGCGCTATCAAGTGCTCTTTAGCTCTAATGTTTTTACGATCTAGTAATAGACTTAAATATTTAAATTTTGAAGGAAGCATTTATAATGAAAATATTTTTATAGAAAGGCTTTGCAAAAATACATCTATTATCTCCTTTATACTATTGAATTGTCGTCTTAAAGATAAGGCCTTAGATGATATTTTCAACAAAAACAATGCTCTGACTTCATTAATCCTTAACAACGTTCCACCTAGTCCTGAAAGGGCCAATGCCTCTCTGTGCAAATAATACAACTCTAACTTCTCTAAAGCTTTTTAAAAACCAAATTCATTCTGAAGGAGGGAAAGCATTGGCAAAAGTTCTCTGCAAAAATACAATTATGACTTCATTAAATCTTGGCTGTAATAATCTCGGTTGTGAAAGCCTTTATATAAATAGTACTCTGCCTTCATTAAATATTTACCGTAATGAACTTGGTCTTATAGGTGTGAAAATGTTAGGAGAAGCTCTATGTAAGAATTCTACTTTGACTTCTTTGAGTCTCGGCAATAATCGACTTGGCTCTGAAACTGGGAAAATTTTAAAAGAAGTCCTTTGTATAAATACAACTTTGACTTCTTTAAATCTTTTACAAAATAAACTTGGTTTAAATGGTGGGAAAATAATAGCGGAGGCCCTTTATATAAATACTACTCTGACTTCTTTAAACCTTTACAATAATAAACCGGGTTCTAACGGTGTAAAAGCATTGGCGGAGGCTTTATGTATGAATAAAGCTCTGACTTCATTGCAGCTTGAAAATAATCTACATTATACTAATTTGGTTCTGGAGCAGTGGAAAAATTAGCAGAAGCCCTTTGTATAAACACTACTTTGACCTCTTTGAACCTTTCCTCCAATTATCTTGGTATCAAAGGTGGGAAAGTATTAGCGGAGGCCCTTTATACAAATACTTCTCTACCTACTTTATATATTTACCGTAATCAACTTGGTTTTGAGAGTGGGAAGGCGTTAGCAGAAGCTCTATGCAAGAATACTACTCTGACTTCTTTAAACATTGGTAGTAATGACTTCGGTCCTGAAGTAGGAGAAGCATTATCATATTGTCTTTATATAAATACTACTTTGACTTCTTTGGATATTTCCTATTGTCCACTTGGTTCTGAAGTTGGGAAAGCATTTGCGAGGGTCCTTTATAAAAATACTTTGAAATTTGTCTTTAGTGATGTTGGTCTTGAAGGAAAAGATGCATTAAAGGATTCACTTCGTTATAACACTACTTTAACTTTATCCTGATATCCTGAAACAACTAATTAAAAACATATACCTGCAACTAATAAACGCTAACCCTAACCCTATGTGATGTCAGCTAGTGTGAAATGATTGCCGGTGAAGTGAGCAGTACCGGATCAAAATAAGCTTTCTTAGTAGAATTTTTCAATGTCATGTCTAAAATGATCCTGATTTTGTCTTAACTGCTCATGTATAACACTGCAAGAGGATAATGTTAACCGCTTTCAAATAACACATTAATCAAGTGATATGAAAATAACGTTATAAGACATATGGAGTCTTTGCCTTGAAAATCATCCTTCGGCATTTTTGATCGGGCTAATTCAGACAAAACAAATCCGTGTATTAGTTCACGTATATATTTAGATCTCCTTTTGCCTTTATCGATTCGAAACTTTATTCTATAAACTATTGGACCATAAGAAGAAAGGGTTTACATATAAACATGAACTAAATGCACGGCTTTATTTTTGTCCGAATTAGCCCGATCGGAAATGTCGGAAGGTGATTTTCAAGGCAAAGACCCCATATGATTTACTATGTCTAACATGATTTTCAGACAAGATATATATGTAAATATATACAGCAATAGTTATCTTCTTGATGTTAATATTCCGAATTTGATAAAATTAGTCAATAAACCCATATATTCCGTATCAGAAATAATTCTATTCTATATTAATTTTTTTAATTTTTTTATTTCTTAACACAATCTATTCAAATTTAATAAATTTTTTTATTTTAATTTAAGAGTTTGTAAAATTAAAATAAAAAATTCAAATTTAATAGTTATATCTTGAGAAATATTAATTAAAAGTTAAAAAATTTAATTATAGCTTTTTTATAGATGTTTAAACTTTGAGCAACTATTACTCAGCATTTATCTAATCAAATTTAATTAAAATTTTTATGTAAATTTTATGATCTTATAGATGTAAATTAAAAAAAAAATTGATTGAATGAATATGAGTGTCGCCAGAAAACCCGACAATTTAAATATAGTCTATATTTAAATTGTCGGGTTTTCTTTTGTCGACACTCTTATAGTAATCTGTATTCAAGTGTAGGTATTTTTTTAAATAAAACTGCAGCTAATTTTTCTAATTTTTCTTTAACTTTTAATCAATATTCATCAACATATACCAGTTCAAATTTGATAAAACCTTTTTTATTTCAATTCTACAAGCTCTTGAAATTAAAGTAAGAAATTTATTAAATTTGAAAAATAAAAGTATTAAAAGAAAAAATTTATTTTTTCTTTTTTTTTAAAAAAACAAACTTCTAGTAAAGGTTTCTTAATGACCACTAAGCTAAATTCAATAAACTTTTTTTATTTTAATTCTACAAATTTATAAAATTAAAATAAAAAATATTTACTGAATTTGATTGTATATAAGGAATATCGGGAGGCGGATAGTATCAGTAACATATCGGCAGAATACTAGATTTCCTGATATCTTACACTTAGCCTAAGAGTAAGCTATCAGAAAAACTGATATTCTTCTGATATGTTTCTGATATCCAATATATATCTGATATTCTACTAATATAGTTTTTTGGCAAATATATATTAGCTACTGGGTACTATTAGAAAATTTGTATCCCGATATTCGCATGTTATTTATTAACTTAAGTTAATTGAAAAATACTTTTTAACTAATTAAATGCACTTAAGATAAATGATTCGACGGACTTTTAGAATTTGACTTTTATTCCTCTAAATTTACGAATTTGCTACGTAATACTAAATATCAATGAGAATCTAAAAATGAGTAATCTATAGCGTGATATAAAAAACCAAGGTACTTTACAGGTTGTCTACATATAAAGTATTATAATTAGAAGGATACTATAGTTAGCATAACAGATAAGTGTTATAAGTTACATTATATGAATGTCGCTTAGAGAAAATCTGTCATTAGACTTTCAATTTATAACTATCGATTTAATTACACCTTAAATCTTAAAAAAAAAAGTTTCTACAAAAAAGTTATTTTATAAATAATTAACTGTTTACAAACAATTAATACCGTATAAGCGCGTAATAACGCACAGGTGCATGTTATTTTGAGCCCCTGCGCATTATTTCGAGATGTGTATGCATGATAATTCGAATCATTATGCTAATTTTGAAAAAAAATTTCACCACTAAAAACTTTCTTGAGACGTTATAATAGAGCTAAAAAGAAATACTTAGTTTTTCTTTGAGATAAAGACAACATAAGGTGAATAAATTCTAGTTATATTATTAATCATATTTAATCATATGATAATAAATAGGTTTCGGATTTAGATTTGGACCTAAGTTTATTATATTTAAATCTATTCGAAGATTCAAAATAGCATGCTTAAGGTAATCTGGTACATATGGCGTACGTTATTTTGAAACGCTCATGGGCGTTATTTTGAGTCAAATATTCCATTTTTAAAAAAATCGAAATTTCAAAATAACGCCTATGTGCGTTATTACGTGCTTATATGGAAGCCAATATTTAACCCTAAAAACATATAAAATTTTATGTCATTCATTAATTTTCAACTCATCAATATTCAACTCTTTCAATTCACTATCTGTTAAATAATTATAATCAATATTAAAGAATAAACTTTATTTATTATTAAATAATAAATATAGATACCTTGATAAAATGATATAGTATAACTAATAATTTTACTTTCATAAATATCATCAGGATATTCCTTTATATATGTATTTTTATAAATATCATCTGGATATGTTTCTATATGTGTACTTTTAATTTTTTTTAAAAGTTCATCCGATTTAGTTAGTTCTAATAAAATATTTTCGTCATTCATCCATTCAGTAAGGATTTCACAGATTATTATTGCTGGCGGACGGTTTATTGCTTCCCTTTCCCAACACTTCTTCATCAAATTTATATAACATTGTGGCATGTCTTCAATAATTATTGGCCGTAAATAATTACGGTATATTTCAATTTGAAGCCGTTGACCGAATTTTCGATTATAAGATACAGGACTTCCATATAATATTTCCCACATGATTATGCTAAATGAATAAATATCTGATGCTGTCGAGTAATAACCTCTATCCAAAGATTCCGGTGCAATATACGGTAAAATTCCATAAATTCTACATTTTTCTGCATTTAGTGCTATATTTGCTGATATAGAAAGCCCCAAATCTGCAATATAAGCGCCATGTAAATAATCTTGTAGTATATTACCACTATGCAGGTCTCGATGAATAAGTTTTTGAGAATGAATTATTTGAAGATCAGAAGCAATACAATGCAATAATGTTAATTTATCTTTCCATTTCATTTGTGCTACAGAGCGAAGATTTTGACGCAAAGAACTCTTTCTTGCATATCTTAAAACAAGGATATAATCTCCAAAATCATCTTTTGATATTCCATGGCATTTTAAAAATGAAGGATGTTTGGAACTAATTTCACAATACGCCTTTAACTTTAATGTCAAAATAAAAATTAAGTATTCGTATTTAAAATTATTAAAGAAAATAATAAGCATATAAATAAAAATCACCTCTTTTATAAATTCTTCATTATAAATTCTTCATTATAAGATTTTGATCCATTGATCAATTTGAGTGCAACGTCTCTCAAAATGTTTTGTTCTTTATCTAACCATTCAGCATAAAATACTGTTGCAAATCCTCCTTGTCCTATTTTTTTAATATTCATAAATTCTTTATATGAGATCCATGGTAGTGGATATATCCCTTCAACTAATAATTTTTTTAACATCATCGTCAATGTTAGAATATTCATTCGTCCATTTGCCAGTGGCTAAAAAAAAAAAAATCATAAAAGTAAGTAAGCTTAACTTATATCAAAGTAAATTACTGTAATTTTAATTTACCAAACATCTTCTTTTTTTCTGCCCTAGTTATTATTGAAAAATATACATTAAGAAGCCTGCAGTGTAATTGTAAATAAATAGATTATTACATTTGATACCAATAATCGGCTTTCTGTAAATCTCTCGAAATACCAATCCCATTTCGATAACAATAGCCAAGTTCAATCATTCCGTTAGTATGTCCCTTCCCAGCGGATTTTTTATAATAAAGGAATGCTTTATAATTATCTTTTTCAATCCCAATTCCATAAAGATAACAATATCCAACTTGATTTATTGCATTAGCATCACCTAATTCAGCAGATTTCTGAAAATGAATTAATGCCTTATGTTCATCCTTTTCCACTCCTATTCCATTTTGATAACAACATGCAAGATTATATATTGCTTTAGCATTTCCCATCTTTGCTGATTTTTGATGATTAATGAATTCCTTATTTTCATCTTTTTCAACTCCTATTCCATATCGATAGCAACATCCAAGGCGATTTATTGCATTTGAATTCCCATTTCTGCAGATTTTTGATAATGAATAAACGCTTTATGTTCATCTACTTCAACCACTATTCCTTTATGGTAGAAATATCCGATTTGATAAATTCCATCAGAATTTCCCATTTCAGCAGATTTTAAATAATGAATAAATGCCCTATGTTCATTCTTTTCTACCTCTATTCCACTTAGAAAACATCTAGCAAGATTATATATTGCAGCAGCATTTCCCACCTTGGCAGATTTTTGATAATTAACGAACGCCTTGTGTTCATCTTCTTTAACCCCTATTCCATATTGATAGCAATATCCAATTTGATTTATTGCATTTGCATTTCCCATCACGGCAGATTTTTGATAATGAATGAATGCCTTATGTTCATCTTTTTCGACATCTACTCCATATTGATAGCAAAATCCAAGATTAATTATTGCATCAGAATGTCCCATTTCAGCAGATTTTTGATAATTAGTGAATGCTTTATGTTCATCCTTTTCTACCCCTATTCCATTTCCATAACAATCTGCGAGATTATTAATTCCACTAGCATTTTCCTTTTTAGCAGATTTTGATAATTAACGAATGCTTTATTTTCATCCTTTTCAACTCCTATTCCATATTCATAGCAATATCCAATTTGATTTATCGCATAGGCATTTCCCATCTCGGCAGATTTTTGATAATGAATTAATGCCTTATGTTCATCTTTTTCAACCCCTATTCCATATTGATAGCAATATTTATTGCACTAGAATTTCCCAATTCTGCAGATTTTTGATAATGAATGAAGGCTTTATATTCATCTTTTTCAACTCCTTTTCCATGATGATAATTGTATCCAAGCTCATAGGGGTCAACCAGTTTTGATTTTATATGACCAAACATATTATTATAAATTTTCTTCATTTTCTTTTTGAGTTTTAAAAGAGAAATCCGAATCTGCATTTAAATGATTTAAATGTGTAATTGTACCACGTACGTTGTGAAAGGCGTGACTAACGGGTTCAGGGCTAAAACTAACTAAAACTAACTACTAACACACTAAAAACTATCTATCAAGGCTCTAAAGACTCCTAAACCTCAAAAGTGGTAGGCCGAAAGAAGCGCGGAGAGACTTGGTCCGAGGTTTGAGGCTTCCGGGGTCTTACTGCGGTTGCTGCGGCGCAATTGGTGACTTGGATAAGTAATTCTACTTATTGTATTTAGTTTTCTTATATTCAAGTCTTAATACAACACTAATTATCTCTAAATTCTTCTGTAAGTATACTGCTTAATTTCGGGTCACGGGTGACGAAATCTACGTGACTGCGGCGGTTGAAATTTATGCTCTTAATGATCGTCACGGGTATGTCACGGGAAATTAGTACTGATCGATCGATTAATTGTTAGACTAATTTGCTCTAACAATGGATCACGGGGTAATCAAGGGTATATAAAAGCAAGATATAATAAGAATTAGGGTAGCTGCGCGACGCGGTGGTGTCGCGCCAAAACCAGGAACGCACTACGGATTGGTTTTGAAAATTATTA
>CAJVPY010002658.1:0-15650 GCA_910591965.1 Dentiscutata erythropus | reverse complement strand
AATTTTTCTATATAAAATCTTGATGGGATAAAATGCGCATGATTCGGAAACATGCGCATGAATGCGCATGATTGAGGTTTCATGCGCACGCATGAAACCCATCTCTAATCATTGATAATAATACGTAATTCATTCATATACATTAATAAAGATAATAAATTTAAGTAGTTCTCTTAGTTTCTTTTTTTTTAAATTATACTTGAATCAATCTTTTTGCTTTATTTAAAATAAATTTCGATATAAGATGCTCAATCAAACGTTCTTATATCGAGATTTTCTTATTTTAAAAGTTTTTTTTATTATGAAATTTTTAATTGGGACTTGCAAATTCTTTCTTATATTAAGAGTTTCATATATCAAAGGTGTCTTATATCGAGGGTTACTTGTATTACATTTGAATCGACCATTTTTATTTATTACTACCTAGAACCATTATTAAATGAGGATAGATTTAAACATTTTTTTACAATATATATTCTATTGTAATTACAGACAATCTCCAAAATTCCACGGGATAGAAGGAACAATATACTGCACGCTTTACTCAAGTTTTTTTATATAATGCACAAGATGTAGCAGTAGCGCGCGAACGAGGACAGCCATGTGAATTTTTGGCTAATCATCAGGTGTAGTTTGAACATCAAATCATTCTAATAACATGGTTAGTATTAAATAATCATTCTAACAGCTCTTTATGAGTTGGTATTAAATAATTATTACTCTAATAGTTTTTTATAATCGGTGTTAAATAACTATTTTAAAAGTTATTTATGGTTAGTGTTAAATAATCATTCTAACAGCTCTTTAATTATACCCGGGTATAAGAAAAAAAACACAACCTTTAAAGTTAGTTAATTAGCAACTAATATAGGCGACTCCTCCTTTGTTATCCTATTGTGATAATAGTGGGTTACTTATATTAGACTCAATCCGTCTACATATTCGAGTTCCCTTGATATTCAAGATTATTTAGAATTCCATTATGGTTTAGTCCTTATAAAAGTGCAACAAGAATGAAATGTAAGTGCAGCACAATAATAAATATTCGCATGCTTAAACTTTACTATCTAAATCGAGTTAAGCCGATTGGCTATAATGAAACTTATATAATTCGTTGAATTTAATCGATGATATCGGATCAGACCTTTACCTTCATCGATTTTATGTGGTTCATGAAATATCAAGATCACTCCAATTGCTCAAATTTCCATATATTAGTATACAATTTGTCAAGTGCAATAATATAATGGTTCGCCAAAAAGAATTATTATACCGATAATGTATATATATATATAAATATATAATAATGACATTTCGACCCATTGACTAAAGTGCCTGAAAATGCATTAAAACTAAGTTGCAAATCTATCGAGGATCCAATGAAACGAATATTGAAAACTGAAAATTGGTAAACGTTATAGATTATGGGCAACTGGTCGGTCGGTTGGCCAGATACCCCTTACTGAACTGGTACCGTCGCCATTAGTATCCTTAGCATTCTTAATTTGATACCCCGGGATTTTGTGGTGCTGATGTTCGATCAGGATCGGGTATATCGATGGCGTGTTCGGAACTTGCATAATGCATGAGTTAATTAAAAGGCTAATTGCAGAATTGTAGATAGTCTAATGCGTGTAACCGGATATATTAATATCCGGGTTAAATCTTGTAATATTTAAAAGCGAACATTGAATAATAATAAAATAGCTTTTTTAGCTTTTAGCTTAGTGAAGTCTTAGTTAAGCTTTGGCATTAGTAATATACACGATCTTACATATACACTAAGTGGTAGTCTATACAGTTATTAAAGTATTGAATCGGACGGTGGAGTACCTGTACGATACTCCAGTCATCGTATAATAGCCAGGCGAGAGAAGATTGATATAAAGACCCACGAATACACGGAGGGTTGAGAAACTCCGTGACACTATATATAGTTGTTAGACGAAACGCAAGCCTAGTTTCGTCTTTCGCCAATTAAAATCTTAAATGATGAAATAACGAAACTGTTGAAAGGTGACGAAACTGACGAAACTGTAAAGGGTGACAAAACTAAGACGAATATACAAATATGTGTATAAAAATAAACCAACAAAAACAGAAATTACAAAAAAATTTATTGTATAATAAGCGCTTGAATAGTTTAAAGGGAGTTAGTAATGAGTATCCTATAATGTATTATACTAGTGCACTACGTATCGGTCCTAGTAATAAGTCGCTTGGTGCTTGCTTTGTGATCTTACGAATTTATTTTGTGCCAGTATGTTTTTTAATTCGTTATTTGTGTTATTCCATGAGTACTATGGTTTTTTGACCAGGTTATTTCAACCGGTCTATAACTTGTCCAGAAAAAATGAACTGGTTTATTTTTGCTGGCATACATGTAATTTCGGATACTGATCTCTGAATAAATTATGAAAGTTAATTCAATGAAAATAACAATTGTTTTTTTGTTTTTTTTTTAGAGGGAACATTAGCCTCGTCTTTTTGAGCGTAAGGTTCGTCATTTTAAGCTTAAGGTTTCGTCTTTTGTCAGAAGAATTTGGGTTTCGACTTTCGTCAGAGGTTTTGTCTTTTGGGGTCTAGGTTTTGTCTTTTTTCGTCATGCGAAAAGGTTTCGTCTAACAACTATAATACTATATTATATTTTTAATTCAGTTGACTCAATTACTATGTTTACAATATATGGTTTTCATCTAGAAATAAATTTAATATATGGGGTCTTTGTGAACCTTACGGGACTATGTAGATTTTATGAATAAAAATTAAAATTTCTGGCCACCTAATAATCCAATTCAAATAAAATTTATTATTATTATTATTACTTTGTAGAACTCACTAAGCTCTACAAAATAAAAAAAATTATTTGAATTGGATTACTGAATAGCTAAAATTTTAATTTTTATTCATAAAATCCACATAGTCCCGTAAGGTCCTTTCAAGGCAAAGACTCTATATTATATATACATATATAATAAATACATATATAATAAATACATATATATTGATCTGTGATATAATATATACGATTAAAATATAGTAAATTCAATATTTCAATATAATAAAATTATATTAAAATAACTAAATACACCCAGTAGTGTTTAACATTATAGTTGCATTTCTAACTCTAATATCTAATTCTAATTTCCTGAATTTAAAAACTATTACAAAACACTTATAGTATTGAACTCTACTGAGGTGCTTTAGTATTACAGTATTATTTAAAAAAAAAACAATGGAATAATATCGATATTGTAAATATTTTAACTTTTAATTTGATTATTTCATTTATATAATTAATTTGATTATTTCATTTATATAATTAACGAGTGACTTTAAGTTATTTAACTCCTGGATTTGTGGGTTTAACAATTTAAAAATAATAAATATGCCAGTCATAATTTATAAACTTTATTTGCACATTATACGGTTACATAATCCTAGTGCGTATAAATATTTCTTTAAATTATTTAATCCATAATTTCTACAAATAAAATTTTCTGATGTTTAAAGGTATGCTCACTTGTGAAAATAAGCTACTAGCTAAGTTTCTAATTTACAATTTATACGGTTTGTAATAAATAATGATTAGTTTATTTTTTTCATTTAATGAATGATAATTTAAATATAAAATAAATTTTTTACCTATTGAGATTACTGGCTCGTTTGCGGAGGATAGACCTGTCCCATTAATTTCTGGGTCCAATTTTCGTATTCTAGATCAAATTCAGGACCTTCATCAAATATCCAATACTGTGCGGAAATTAAACCGGCTTGTTCAAGACTGATTCCACTTCCATCTTTTAAAACGGCAACGAGAGTGATTTGACTGGGTTCCAAGCTTTTTGTAACCACATCACCACTAGGTTCCGGATTTGTATCAATAAATAACCTTTTCATACATGAAGTAAGGTCAACATTACCATGTACCACCGCATTAGCATTGCGTAAGCAATTAGCACATTGTGTTTCTTTACCACGAGCAAAAATTGATATAAGACCAGCAAAATTTGGACTGCTAATAGGGGTTGAAGCGTTCGCGGTTGGTAAATCAAGAAAAACACGAATTTGAAATGAAGCTCCAACTTTATTTTTCATGACAGTTAAGGTTAGCCTCCAATGATATTGCCTGTTGATTTTTTGTAAGTTTATTAATTTACTTATTAAAGAAAAAAAAAATTATATACAAAATATAAAAAAAATATTCACAGGTATAAGGTTGAATGATAATAACTAAGCATACTACGTAAAAGTTCGCGAGGTTGATGATTTTTTTCAAGTTCAGGGTAAGTATATCCAAGAGTTTTAATATCTCTATTTCGAACAGAAAAAAAATTACTAAATTAATTAGCAATGAATTTTATAAACATATACGTACCTCACTAATTTTGAGGTCCAATAAGTTGTTTCACTTTTTCTGAATGGGGTAAGATCAGTATTTTCATCAATATATTTATCAACCTCTTGAGTAAATGTGCCTTCAGTGTATGAATTTCCAATGATCCAAACATCAGGATGACATGCCTGCCAAATAGCAATAAGTCGATCCACATTACTATGATGAAGGAAAAATATGGGATCAAAACCAGCAATGTCAGGATATGACATATGACCACCAGTCCCTCCCAATGAATCATGAACAGCGTCATGGACAACTTCAATTGATGAGTAATGACCATAATTTTCATCCTGAGGTTCTTTCTCACCATCACCATGATTACTGAATTGACGCCATTCATTAACCAATAAAACTTGATAAAGAACTGGTCGAAATACAGAACTACAGAAAGTAACAACATTAAGGCCGGTAGCATCTGGACTAGAAATATAATTGTCATCAGGATGTCTGACTGTCGCATATCCCTTTGGCGTATAAGGAGTAGTGCTATCTGGACTATATGGTCTTTGTGCTGGATTAGACCTATCACCAACAAGTATTAAGCTTCCAAGATCTACTGGTAAAGTGTACGCACGAAGAGGATTTCGAATTCGGACATCTTTTTGAGTAGGGTTATCAATAAGAACATGTTCATCAAATAAGATTGAGGGTACACCATTAGTAAGCGTAGATGGACTGGCCCAATCCCAGTAAGGCATTCGAATCTTTTCAACTTCTTTTTTATATTCATCAGTTTCTGAACCTGCGGGATAACTTTTAAAATGAAATAGAAATAAATAAAAAACTTTTAAGCATTTTAAGAAAAAAAAATGGTTTAATTCTTTTACTTGTTAGCTTTGTCATCGTATATAATATTCCTAGCTGCTTCATAAATAAGCATTTCGAGTAATAAAACATATGGTCGATGCCAAGTAGGGAAAAGTATATCACCATGATGGCAATAGCCACCCCAGCGAGTAGTTTCACTCTTGTTCCAATCACTAGGTGACATTTTTTCACCAGGCAATAGATCATAAGGTGCGTAAGGAAGACCATGAATACCAGCAACTGCATAAAAAGATTTAGGATCACTGGCATCACGACTTTGAACCACAGCAAAACCTTGAAGAAACAAATCTCTTCGTTTCTTATATGTAGGATTAGACAATAACACTTCGACAGGTAAACGGAGTTCAACCTTGTCTAATAAGTAATAAAAAAATTTCTTAGTAAATCATTTTAATGAAAATGAAATTTGTTTATTAACCCACCGAAAGGCTTAACAATAACATGTTTCTTTGCTTCAGTCATGTTGGATTATTGTTTTTGTATCAAAATACTGTAATATTGAACAACAGAATTTTGTAAAGTATGAAAAGGGATTTTTTTAACTTGTTATATAGCAAAATTTATCAATAACTTCAATCAGGTTTGTGCTCATTTTAGAATTCAAAACTTGTTTGTAAACGGCAAACTTATTTTGTCTGTGAAGACTGATGCCCAATATTGAAGATACAGTACATCGTAAATAGCTAAATACTTGGCCCAGGTCTGTTACAATTTTACCAATTTTATTGATTTTTAATTCATTTGGACAGGTGAGCTGTTTTTGCTGATTATTAAGTTTCGGATATAGATTTATTTAATAACGATAGACGGAATCTCTCTAGACTTGGTATGAGGGATGGTATTAAGTCATACATATACCCAGGTTTCTTACAATGATTTATAGTTGCATTTGTACAATTTAGAGTAAACTTATGTACGTAAATGAATGCTGTCACACCATTTAGTACGGAAACAGACATATTTAGATTTCCACCTCTTTTAAATAAATAAAGTATGTACGGTCAACTCTCGATATACGTATGTAAATGACGGATTTTAATAACAATCAAATGCGTACGTCCTAACATATCCATTTACGTATGTTATTGTTATCGTTATGCCAAGTTGTCATAAATCATTAGCGATAGTTATCCAAATATGTCTTACACATCCATTTATGTTTGCGCCAAGCTTTCCTAACTCATTAACAAAAATGCATAATATTGAGCTCCTACATGTATTATTCAAACGATAAAATAACGCGTAGCAAACATTTAGGAATATACCGTTTATTATGTAATTTCTTTTATTAGGGTGCTAAGCCCCCTCTCCTCTAGATTATAAAATCAGCAGCTAACGCTAATCATAATGTTTATATTCGATATATTGACGTGATAAATTGCTAACCCTCATCCCCTAAAAATTACGTAATAACACACCCCTTATATAAAAATCTTTACGGTTGAAATATTTAGTTTTATATCATAGGACAAAGAAAAAAAGCAAGTACTTACAGATGTTTTTTTTAAAACGTATGAACACAACGATTTCCATATATTTACTATGTGGGAGATCGAAGAATCTGAAGAATCATTAGAAAAAATCATTATTTGTATATACAATAAATGGTGATCTGCATTCTTTTTGAGAATCTTAGAGCTCAGAAATTTCCCATGATAGAGTGATCTTCGACAGTTCGCATGAATGCTTCACAGCAAAACTTGTAACCCCTTTGACAATAATGCTTGTTATTTTTTTTTCACTGATTAGAGTTGCGATTACAATGTGTTTTTTGGGGCAAATCCGAAGTATTTCGTCTGGGGAAAATTTATTTAACGTTTGCGAAATATTTCGGACTTCAAAAGGTGTAATAATTATTACATATTTTGCAGGTCGAACCAAATTTATTTCGTTCCGGCGAAATACTTCGGAGGTTAGAAATTAGTTTAGCCCGAAACACTAGATTAAAAGTCGATAAGCCACTATAACATTATACAAAACGAAAAATAACACCTTATTTACTACTAAGAGAAAATAATTAAGAGCCTTTTGAGCTCTTGTATGACCGAGATTTTACCTCTTATTCCACTGTCGCGGGCAGGTATTATGCTCAATTTTTTTAGTATTATATTATTTATCATGTGCTTCTTATTTTGGGTGATTGTGAGAGATTGAAACTCCAAGCGTTGGGTTAAATCCCAAGCGAGGGATTAAACCTCCAAGCGAGGGATTGAAACCCCATACAATTAAAGATATATAAGGGTGTGGTTTCAGTTTATGAAGATTGTTGTTAGTATTTATTATTATTGTGATAATCCGATGTATTGATTTATGTTAATAAAGAGAAACCTTATATGTGTGTTGGTTATCGATTTAAACCATTTGACCTTTAATCACTATACCAGGAACGTAGTACGAAGTACGAAGAGTATGGTTTACTGAAGAGTTAAGTGGAGTGGTTGATTAAATCTCATGACTTTGGAGATTTCTATATTTGTATGTACGTATGTACGTACGTACGTACCAGGAACGGAGTGATGTATATCACGTAGTGTATGGTTTACATACGTACGTACGTATAAGTATTCTTATGATATACACCCGCAAAAACTCATAACTGATTGGGCAATGCATTAAATGCAATGAAACGTGAAATCCTGAACTTAAACTTCACGATATTGCATCACATAGCACTATATTTATATATATAATAGTAACGGTAAGAGACTTGTTTAACCATAACAAATATTTTTTATTGCCTTAACAGGTTTTTGTCTCAATTAAAGTGAATGACGATCAATGCTTTTTTTTTTATTGTCTTTCAAAATTGAACTAACCAAATACGGATTTTAGATAGCCGATGAGCTGCAGCTTAATTCAATTCTGGGTTTGTGCGCTTTAACGTTTTTTATTGGTCGTATCTGAAAAATGTGACCTGAACGTGGGAAAATTTACGCATTATAAATTATCATGGTTCGAGTAATTATTACAAAATACCTGCGATCATCTCATTCGAATTAATGTCGTCATGAATTGATGTAAAATCGAGGCATGCGAATCATGTGCATCAATGCGCATTCATTCGAAACCATGCCCATCTAAATTTTATATCAATACATTCCGGCCATTCCGACCTGGAAATTTAGGGTAAAAAATTGGTATTTCTATGACTCAGCATCAGCTGCTTTTTAAAGTCGTAGCTCCGGATAAAACCATAATCATTGAAGAATGGCTAGAGCATGACTTGGCCATGGCTCAAGTCGTGGTAAATAATATCGATAAGTTTTGCATTAATTATTAATTATGATTTTAAAGCAATATAGTATTTATACAAGCATTAACAGCTCTAAAATTCTTTAATGGGTTAAATTGGTCTACAAAACTCTTTGTCATATATTTCAATTACATAAGCATTTTCTTACGTATTTAATTAATTGAACAATATCAATCAATATACGTATTAATTAATTTCTCATTTCAATTATTATTCATATTCTCTCAAGCACATAAATTATAGACTGAATTTAATTATTAATTGGTGGAAAGTAGTTTAGCTGGTACATTATCGCGATAAAAAAAAAAGTTGAGGCCATCTTTGTTTTGTTAGACTTCAACAAAATTACAATAGGGATTCTTCAATTAATCGTAGTGCTTATGCATGATCTCGATAGCTATCAAATCGTGTTGAGAGCACTCTTAGTCTAAGTTTAGTGATTATTTATTTATCTAATTGGTCTAAGTATTTAATATGAGTTGATCACATCTGATTTAGCTCTTATCCACATTAGTGTGTATACAACTTACTCTCATTATAGTGAAGTCCCCAGGCTGAAAAAAAAATTTTCACTATAGCTTATATCGAGAGAATACTATATGTACTTCACTATATTGAGTTGAGGTTTAATAATTCTGGATTCAAAAATTCTTCACTATATCGAATCTTCACTATAGTGAGAGTTAATTATTATCTGCCAAAAACACTTCTAAATTATGCAGATTATTATGAACAGATCTGTAAGGTATAGAGTGTAAAAACCCTATTTTTAATATCTATTCCGGTACTATCTATTATTAAGGTTGGCATTAGAAAGTTGAAATAGGTTGTTATATGTTTTTTAAAAAGGTATTTTGCACTCTATACTATATACATCTATATATTGTATGAAATTTTTTGTTTGTTTAAATTATACTGATATCAATATAGTTATGCTGTATTTGGTTGTATACCCAATATTTATTTAGGAAATGCAATAGCATTGTGTGTCCGAAGCTATTACTGTATTGAAATATCAATAAGCTCGTAATTGACAACCAATCAGAGATCCAGAAGCAGATGGAATCACATGACAGCATAGATCAAACATAGACGTAAAAACAGTGTCATCCACTATGCTCCGGACAATAACTATTCAGTATTAGAGTTGTCCAACATTTTCTAAAAGAAACATATCTAGTTTAGCACAACAATGTTGTGCAGCTACTTATATATAAGATCCTCCTGAATAGTACGTGTGCAGATCTCAAAATCTTCTTGATTGAAATCCAAACATCAAGATTGCATGTTACAAATGCAAAGTGTATATGTATTTCAAATTTTTACTTTTGATAATACAACTTTCTGCCATATACTGGACCCTGGGCTACTATAGGTGGAATGTAACAGACCCGGGTCTTTTATATGCCATTTTCGGTACTATTAAATCAAATCTTAACCATTAAACTGATTAATTGTATCTAATATCCAGTCTATTATTAATAACAATGTATTTAAAATGTGATTTTTCTAAAAAAATTGCTACTACTCAGCAAATATTGTAAATTTCATAAAATATTAATTTGTGAAATTTGAAATATATGAGTAGCAAGATTGGATGTTTTGGTATTTTGCATCATATCTATATTATATGGTAATTCATAATTTACATTCCTGGTTTCACACGATGATGTCATATAGCCATCTTATTTGTTTATTATCGAAGCTAAATTGGTTCAAACCCTATAAAGCTCTCTACGATTGTAACACAGGGTTGGGTAGCCTCTATGTCTGATAAATTTTACCAGACATGGTTCATTAATCTATTAATATATGTAGTGTTAAAATTGGCAGTATGTTACTGTTCTAATTATTTAGTTGCTTGACTCTAAACAGAAATTTCTTACTTCTAACAAAATTATGGGCAATTTTAGAAATTTAAATTTCATTGGGTACTCTACTTGTCCAATTACCTACCTAGTTGCAGAAAATAAATATTGTAAATAAAGAAACTTCTCTCAGCATAAATTTTTATCTTATCACAGCACTAGTCAAACAAGATAAATATGAGTCAAATAACATAGCAGTTTTAAATCTAGATTTGATAATAAACCAAAATGTTATACACTAAGTTTTACATATTAACATAATGGTATAACATTTTTCAGATTGGCAGCCACAGATACGAATTGGCCATACTTGATACTAAAAAAATCCTATATACCTTGTCTTATAAACTGGCAAAGTAATTCGGTAATCCATGAAGTAATATTAGATAAGAAGTATGTCTGAACATTTGATTTTAACTTATAGACAATAAATAAATCAAACTCAGCAATTTAAGCCATCTTTTGTGTATTTTGCGAAAACTCATTCTTTGTAATCACAATTTATATAGAAACTGACTATAATTAGGGTGTGTAGCATGGCAGTCATAGGCATGCCACCCTGGCATGCCAAGAGTAGCATGCCATAGGCATGCCTTAAAAGAAAATAGATATAAGGCATACCACTTATATAAAATCATATATACATATGTCTATTTTCGGAAATTTTCAGAATGGTGGATAGTTGATGAACATAAAATATGGTTATGGTGGCCGGAAAATTTTGGGATTTGTGAATCGTCTGGGTTTTGGACTACAGGGGCGTCTATACTCATTACACAAAATGCAGATCACTTTCGAGAAATTCCTAAGATGATTAACCAATCAAAATCATGAATTTCGATAATTAATTTTTATTAATAAAATCATGTGAACATAGAAAATAAACTATTGTGAACCCCGAAATCCGAGCCACCTAATGCGACCCACAGGATCAAGTGCAATTTATCCAATTTATCAATTTAACAAATTTATCCAATTTAACGAATTTATCAATTTAACGAATTTATCCATTTTGACGAATTTATCAATTTAACGAATTTTTCAATTTAACGAATTTATCTATTTTAATGAATTTATCAATTTAACGAATTTATCAATTTAACGAATTTATTTATTTTATCTATTTTCTTGTATTTATTGAATTTATTGTAATACTGAAATCATTTATTATAAATAAAGGCTACGAAGGCCCTAAGGAAAACTAAGTTTCGGACTCGCCGATTCTTTGTTATCTATCTAATAAATTTACAGTGCAAGAAATAATTCTTTTGTCAATTCTAAATAATTCTCTATTACTACACTATCTTCTTTCACTGCTTCTATATTATTCCAGTCATCTTCACTCGCATCTTCTTTATTTTTATTGATGGATTCCTTTTTTTTCTTTACTTTTTCCTTCAACAAGATTGTTATAAGTGCCTCGACATTCTTTCTAACCTTGCCTTTAAGGTAATTGAAGCATATAGAGCATTTAAACTGACTATCTTGTAAGCAAAAGCTATGATAGCCATGGCCACATACCAAAATACTACCATCAGATAAATTGCTGTTGCAATTTACGTAATCATATAAGATAGCAGTATTGGGTTTTCTGGAGGTAATAAAGCCCTTGGAAGATGATTATCAGTTACTTCATAATCTAAAAAAATAAACTTATATGTGTTTATACCATCAAATGAAGATTTAATAATCAAAAGATACTGATTCCGTGTTTGATATATCCTAGTAAATTTGTCTAAAAGTAATTTAGCACTTTTTTTAGAAAGCATGTCCAACTGCTTCAGTATATATGGATATTTCACAGAATTCACAAACTGCTGGCAAAACTCGTTATCTTCTCGGCATTGAAAAATAAAATGGGTCTCCGATTGCAGCTGTTTAGCTGTGAGAAACTTAGAAGTGTATCATCGAACAATATTGTGAAAAATTTCTATAGGACAATCACTTAATGAAGGGAGATGATTAGTAAACATTTCAATTATTGGATGACTAATCTTCATCCAATAAAAAATGTCAGAAAAAAATATTAGAGAAGCATGTTTATAGTTCTTTTGATTGAATCAAAGAAAAAGATCGCTCTAACAATACATGTAGGCTTCTTCGTAAGCTGGCCAATTACCTCCTCGATAGTGCACTGCATAAATATCTAGAACTAGAGGAACTAAGTTAACTAGCAGATCAGTCAAATATAAAAATTCTATATTTTTACACATATGACCAAACTTCAAATAAACAGTGTTGGCTATATCCAACCATGCCGCATATACAATATGAAGAATTAAATCAATTCTCTATAGACATGAAGTCTTACCAAGATCTTTACCTGTTTCGAATACACCTTTATAGATTTTATTAAAAAAAAATTTGTTTTTTTCAAAAACAAGCTTGCGAGCATTTAGAGATATATGAAGGGGACCTATAATAGGCAAAAAATTAGTCACAAATAGAGGAATAGTTGTTTTGTTAGCAAGGATATGTTGCACAATAGCTTTGCAAATAAAAAATTGCCCAGGCCAGTCTGCGACGATGGGAATTGCATGATTAAAAAGGTATATTTGCATTGGTTTGTGGTCACAAATGACTTGGAGAGCCTTCATATAATCTTCAATTGTTTTTAAATTGCCTGCAACAAAATCGATAAGAATGGCATTCTTAATATGACGTTCACTCATTCTCTCTGCTAACCTGTCATTATAACTATGTAGTGTTAGTCTATCTAAGAGCTTATTGTCAGTAGATTCTTTCCCAACATCCCACATATACGGCTGCGATTATGATAAGAAATCCCAAGATTTATTATAAATCGCTCATCAAGATGTTTTATAATCAATTCATTATTAACGATCTTTGAATTGATTATTCCATTATGTAGTATTGCCAGGGTAAAATATGGATTAATAAGATAGATGCCATATGTGTTGGTCGAGATGTTTCTGTAGTCTTGGAACATAAATGTTGTGATAATCATCGATATTCAACATAAACACATTTTCTGAATACTTTATAAGAGCATTTTCCATGTAATTTCCATGTGTATCTGATATTTGTTTCTTTCTACATTCTACAGTTTTTACAGTTGTAGATATACCAATATTTGCTATTGTGTTTAAACCCTCATTAGTTGTGTCTATAGAATTTAAATAATAAGCAAGATCAAGCTTAAAGGCATTAATTTTTGTATTATTCAATAAACCAAGAAAATAACATATTAAAACTATTAATTTTTTTATATAGTCTATTGTTTGCTTGTTACGTTTAAATGGTCTAGCTGCAAAATAAAGTTAATCAAAAAAATCTTTTAAGGTTAAGTCAGTTTCTTGAAATAATTCCTGCATTTTATCAAATACATAGATAGGATCCTCATTTTTTATATGCTTTCTTTCCTAAAAAATTTTTGCTATTAACTTGATAGCTTTAATGAGGTCAACCTTTGTGCATTCTTCTTCTTTTACTATACTTACTTCTTCTATGCTTTCTTTATGGCCCTTTCTTAAGGGATTTTCTACAAATTGCATATAATATTTATTACATAAAATATCACCTTTTGTTCATATTATCTTTACCAAACCTTTGTTCTCTGCTGCATTCCACTTGTTGCCTCCTAAAAATTTAAATTTAACTGATTTAGTAGTTTGACATTCTACACATTGCTTAGTTTTAGACATAACTTTGGAAATAAATAGCAAAATAATGGTGTAGGATTAACAGAGATTAACGAAATATGTTATAAGACAGTTTGAATACTTCAAGTTTGCTTAATACACTTTGCTACGTTTCATAAATAGGATAAGTTACCCAAGCTTTCTAAAAAAGTATTGTAAACAATATAAAAAAAATCTTTATCAATTGTGTAATGATCTACAAATTGATGGGATGGTTGTTCTTGGAGTTTTGGACAGGTTGATATAATAGCGTGCTATTGGCATGCCAGGGTGGCATCCTGACATGAAATTTGTCAGATGGCATACCTTATGGCATGCCAAATTTTTTTTCATGCCACACACCCTAACTATAATACAACTTACTCTTGTTATAGTGAAGTCCCCCAGGCTAAAAAAAAATCTTCACTATAGCTTATATTGAGAGAATACTATATGTACTTCACTATATCAAGTTGAAGTTTAATAATTCCAGATTCAAAAATTCTTCACTATATCGAATCTTCACTATAGTAAGAGTTCACTATAATGAGAGTGAGTTGTATAGCTAAAAATATAAAGTTGAAAAATATAAGGTTTATAGATTTTGCAAGAAGTGTTAAAGTGAAGTTGTAGTACTGTAGCTATATTATAATCATTAAATAAAATTAAAGATCAGTTGGATATTGGAACAAGTATCAAAAGTTGTTTATTAGCAATTAGTATTCTAAAATATTCAAAAATTTGGATTATTTCTCTTTTCTTTTTTGACTGTAACATGTTAGGATTATTTCTTAATAAAATTTTGTCAGAATTTTGTTTGTAACAAAGATTATGTTTTAGATTTAAAGTTATTGATATTATATAATAAAGACTTTTGCCGATAATAATTTTATTTGATTATAGATATAGTTATTTTTATACATATTAGTTTTTTTCTTTGCAACAATTTAATTGAAGTTTAGAACTTCGATTAATCAATAAAATCTTTACTACATTATGAGAAAATCTACAAAAATTGGTCAATCGCAATAATGTTGAGTAGTGCTCCGAACAAGTTGGGTCAGGTCGACAAACTTCAGGTTAGCCGACCCAATCCAAAATTTTAGGGTTAATATATTAAAATTTTTTAAAAAAATGAATTCAATCATCCTTTTTGCTCGTGATATTTAAAAATCCATGCAATGATGATTGTTGAAATTTGCTAATCAAATTGAAGCACAATATATACCACAGTAAGAATTAGTGTTATGCTCATGCACATAGAATATTTTGGAGTTTTCAGAAATTTCAGAACCTCATAATTCTGGTCCACATTAGCAGCAAGCTGCTATAATGCAGGCCAAAATTCCATGTATATAAATTTGAAAAAACTCTAATTTGTCCAATACTAATAAGAATAGTGTACTGCATATTTGAATCAACAAAAATTATTTTTATTTTTATCTAGTATTCAGCAAAATCAAACTTTTTTTTTGATACTCAAATACATGTAATATACTGACTAGTGTTTCTATGAACCTGAACTAAACTGAACTTTGGTCAAGTTCAGGTTCAGGTTCAGTTCAATCAGGTTTAGTATTAAATTTTTAAGTCAAGTTCATGTTCAGTTCAGGTTCAGTATTGAACTTTTAAGTCAGGTTCATGTTCAGTTCAGGTTCAGT
>CAJVPY010002657.1:0-15657 GCA_910591965.1 Dentiscutata erythropus | reverse complement strand
TTGTTTATTACGTTTGATATGTTAAAATGTAAAAGTAGTGCTTGAGCGATCTTTATCAATGGTAAATTTTTGGAGAAGAAAGGTGGTTTGTATCTCATTGATTTGTTGATCGAATTGGTAACTCACTTGATTGATTTATTTAACTTCCGACTAATTAAAAATTTACGTCCGATCTATTGAGTGAGGTGCTTGAAAACTGCCTTATTCTTTCCGCCCAATCTTTATTTCTCGGGTTACCGTGGTCTTAGGATCCTTACAGCCACATCACGAGAGTCACGAGAGTATTGATTCTGCCGCTAACAGTATCAAGTATTGCGATATGAAACTGTTGAAAATTTTATATTATAAATCAGCACTTTAGAGATAGTTGATTTACAGATTGTTTTGTATCAACTATAGCACAAAATTTGAAAAAGTCTGGTTTATTACTATAACAATTTAAACTCAATTCTTATGGGATTTAGATGAAATTTATTATTAGAAACGATTAAGTCCTGTCCAATCATTACATATTTCAACATTTCGATGATTGAGCTTTCCACACAACTCATAGATCTTATTAATAATTTGCAAAAACTTCAATTTTTTATATTATTGTGCGTTAGTTATCACATACCAGTTGAAGTACCAAAATACGAGTTAATTGCAATGCACCTTTAAAAAAACTGTTAATTTATCATCTTGCTAACGATAAGCATACTAAAGCGCTAATTGAATTCTGCATACGAAAAAAGAACTTTGAATTACGTGGGTGTAGTCGAATATTTGAATTCAGATGAAAATGTTAGAAAGAAAGTAGAAGCATATTTTGAATTGGTACTATATAAACGTATCGTTGTTAATTGCTAATTTCTAATAATTTCTTTTATTTGTAAACCAAAATATTTTGTGCTATTTTATACGTACTATCTGCTACTGTAAATTGTGTTTAAGCTGACCAAATTATAACAACTGTCGTGCTTGAAGTTGTAACTTTAGGTGCCTGAATCACATTTGGCTGAAATTAGTCCTGTAATTAGATCATGCACGCATTAGAAGGTAATTTTAGGCAAGTGTAACTTAAAGCACGACACACAGTAATGTCAAAAGCGAAGGCTCATAACAAAAAAGTATGAAACTGCCTATACAATATCTCTGTTTCTATAGTAGCTTTAAAGTCGATGACAAGAAAAGGAGTTTGTTAACCGGAATAATAAACTCATTGGCTATTTTCCACTATTATAAATAAACTACATACCTTATTTATGTTAATGATAAGAGCGTTTTATCGGTTAAAATATTTTTCACAAATCAAAATTCACACATTTCGATTCATTGATCAAGTCGCTTACTTATTTTAAAAGTATGCTTTTTGACAATTCATTTATTTCTTCCGGAATGAGCTATATTGATAATAGAAATGTTTCTAATTATTAAAATAATTATAACGGTTTAATATATATTCTTCATCCCCAATAAATACGGTGTTAAAATGATAATTTTTCTTGCTGATAAAGTCCTAAGGCTTGCGAGTTGCGAGTGATTTAATGATGCATTATACTGTATTTTAGATCTTTGATTATAATTTGGTCGGCTTAACTACATTAAACAATTAACAACAATCTTTCATATGATGCTAATGTAACCTATGTTTCCAACTCCTTTCTAAAATTATTATTTCAACTCCATAGACTCACGTAATTCAAAGAACTGTTTCGTATAATGAGTTCGATTAACGCTTTAGTAACTTTCTTGTTATTAATGTGATTAATTAACAAAATTTTTAAAGGTGCGTTGCAATTATCAAGCAAAATATCCGTATATGGCTCTAGCCAAGTAAAATAGTATACTGTAGGTCAAGGTATTGCAATATTAACGGCAATATTCCTGCAAACCGCGTAACTCGTATTTTCAACGAAAGCAAATTTTTGTACATTACCAATAAGCTCTATAAGTTGTGTGGAAACCTAAAAATTTGTAATGTTAAGTTATGCAATGTTTGGATAATCAGCGCACTTCTTATAATATTCAAATGATTTCTGGTAATTTCTTTCTACACCTGTTCCATAATAATAACAAAGACTAACATCATTTAACGCTTCCGCATTTCCTAACTCAGCTGCTTTCATAAAATATTCAAAAGCTTTCTTTTCGTCTTTCTTAACACCAATGCCATGTCGATAATCGTAACCAAGATCGCGGAGTTGTTTAGAGTCCATTTTTTTTTAAAGGATGAAAAAAATCTTCGTAGACTAAATAAGATATAAACTTTAATTGCCGGAAGTGTAGCAATGGACATTTATTGTTTAGTCAAAGTGATACAAAGTTACTTCAGTAGTTAATACATTTTTGATTAATTTATTAGTAGACTTATATTGTCTATCAAAAACGTAAATTTGAAAAATTAACATATCCAGCCGCATGCGTATTTGTATTTTAGTGTAACAAAACCATTTAAGTAAAATGTCCAGATGATAGTTTTACCATAGGCTTGGTTGGCTAATATTACTTAATGCTGGCCCAGCTCCGATGCATTCGTTCAGAATTTTGAAAAATCCATAACATAGAATAATAAAATTATTGAAATTATTGAAAAGACATGGGATGTCACAAAAAGTTAAATCCTAATTTTGTTATAATAATTACATATTCAATATAGACTAATTGGTAAAAAAAAAAAAAAACGGTTTAACTAGTTTGATTTTTTCTTAATGTTTTAAATTTTTTAATCCATTTACATCTGATACTATAATTTTGCTGAAACCGATAATATTGCCTTGATTGGTTAATTTTAATTTTCACCGAGAAATTTATTTAAAAAAAAAACGATGTAATTCGAATTCATTAGTTATTACATAAAAAAAAAATGATGTATTTGGCGGCTTTAACTTTTATCAAAGCTATTATATTTTGAACCTTTATATTTGTCGGTATTGAAAGACTAAGGCTTACAATATTGGCTTTATGTAAACTTCATTGAATAAATTTTTGAGACAAATTATTTAAAGAGCCAGAATACTGATTCTAAGCTTTTAATAAAACTTTTATATTTCTTGGAAGTTTTTTACATTTTAATAAATAACCTTTTAATCAGTAAACTAAATTAACATAGTCTTCTTCGTAATAATTATATTTTTTGGCGATGTGTTGCACGATAATTTTTATCAGCCTCAGTAATGTTTGTGAAATTCAGACGGATTTGTTTTAATAGGGACTTCCACGAATATAAGATATTGGTTAATATTACTTATAATCATAATAAAGTAATAGTATACATTTAAATTACGCTATCGGAACATAATTTTGTCATAATAAACATTTTAAATCAAACAATAATGATTTTTTAAGAGTGTTTTAAAACATATGCCATCCCTAAATGTACTAATTTACCGAAAGTTACTAAGAGTCTAAAAAATATATATATTTTTTTTAATGCTCTGAAATTATTAAATAATATGCTTAGCATTGATACATATGACCAAAGAATCTCATCGTGTCAAGCATTGGACTTTTTTAAATATCATAACATTCATTCTCAAATTTCGGTGGTAATTTCTAAAGAATAAAAAATAGTTCAAATTTTTAAAATTCTTCCCATAAGCAATTCAAAAGTTTGATGCATCTTACTAGCTATTATATTATATAACAATGATACTTGTGTGGAAACCATATTCAAGAATATCATAATTGATTACGAAAAATTGTACAATAAATACACAGACAAGATATTAAATTCTCTTTCTTCTTTATCAGTCATGCACGTATAAAGAAATTAAATTAAGCGCGGACATTTAAAGGTGCAAATTACTAACATTAGTTATTATTATTATTATAGTCATCATGTAATTAGATTACGAATCTAAACCGGCTCTTCATAATTATAATACAAGCCAAGTGGTTAGTACGAGCCGAACCACAAATTAATCAACTAAAACGATTGGCTTATAACCTCTTTCATATTACAAGTGCTTTTTTTTAACGTGCAGTACTTAATAAAGAATTTATGCAAACATACAAGTAAATTTTTTTTAAAAAAGATAATATGACGCATATAATTTTTGCAAAAATTATATTTGTACAAGCAAAAAAAAAAAATTTATTTGCAACTGTGCAAGTAAAAAAATTTTACTTGCGGTCATTTTAGGTTTGAATTTTAAATACTAATACTGCTTACGACTCTGCAGAACCGTTTTACATTCACTAATTTGAAATTAACTGGCTTATGACCTGTTTAATTGTGTTAGTAAACCAGTAGTTTGAATTTTAAATATGTGTACAATATATGTACATTCGGTTTTATTGCTATAATTAAAAAAAAAGTATGTTCGCACGAAATTTTTTCCTACCGTTAATTATGCTAAATAAAGATATATAATTTTTATCCATTTATAAATAAAAATTTCAAAATTTTTACAAATATAACGTTTAACCAAAGAAATTTAATCCGTTTTTGATTTATTTATTTATTATCAGAATGTGCATTTTTTTAATGAAATTTATTACTTAATTTGTGTATCAGAGTAATTTTTATTTAACACTATAAATCTTTTTAAAAAAATGTTTATAACATTTACGTGACTACACTAATGGCGTTCTCAAGCACCACCTCAATGAATTCAATAATAAAAATCTGATTGGCTAGTTTCCAATCAGATTCGTTATTGAGTCCATTGAGGTAGGTGCTTGAGAGCACCCTAAATCAAATAACCCTTATGTCCCTATGCTGGGTTCACATTTCCTCTTTTCAAAAATTTTTCAAAACTAGATTTCGACTTTTCTCAACGTAAAGCCTCTAGGTTTCATATAATAACTATAAAATGAAATAAATATTAAATTGGTTGGTATGTTCAGTAATTGTCAGGGGCTGGCTTAGAATTAATTTTAGAAAAAAAAGGACATGATAATTTACTTTTTGATTAATATGTAGATATTATAAACTCTCCAATATTTGATTTAGTTACAAGATGGAGCGCAATTTTTATGAAAATTGGTTTATAAATAGTTTTCCTAATCATTTTTAATTCAAAAATTTATATTTTTATAAAATTAAATAAAAGCTAAAGAATGTTTGGTACAGAAATTTAAAAAATAGGTTATGCTTTACTATCTCAGATTTATGAAATAGTTCAATTATTTTATCATTTAAAAATACCATAAAATAATTGATTTATTTTATAAACTGATCATAGTAAAGTATTAAATAATAAGCTAAAATTTATAAATGATATTTATCTCTGTAATAAAATGAGGTTAAATATTGTAAAAAAATATTAATTTCAAAGAACAAATTATTATAGTTACATCTTCTAAGTGTATGAAGTGTTTGTTGCATAAATAACATTTTATATAATTGAATTTAAATATAAATTTGAGAATTTGCACTCAATTTCTACGGTTTACTAATATATTCATACAGTTGATAGTATATAAATCTTAAGAGTGCTTTTGTTTAATCTGGTCTGGTTTGGTCTCATTAACTTCCAAAATCTGTTTTTTTTTGATTTCATTATCATCCTGTTCTATTTCATCTAACCAACGAGTGATAATTTTTATAATTTCCATTGTAGTAGGTCGTCTTTATCTATACATTTCATAGCTAATTTAATATAACAATCTGGTCCTAAACAGGTAGGTTTTGATCTATAAATAATTTTGATACAAGATTATCATTAAACGGAATTCCATCAAATGCTCTTTGCCCAGTCGAAATCTCTGTCGCTATAACTCCAAAACAGTAGATATTTGATGCTTGAGTATAGGTTTAGCCCGTCAAAATTTCAGGTGCTATATACGGCAGAATTTCCTTCCTTCCTTTATTTTTTTTAGAAAGTCCAAGATCTGTGATATTTGCATTATCCGAAATTTCTTGCAAAATGTTTCCGTTGTGTAAATCTCTATGAACGAGTTTTTGAGAATGAATTGACTCATGATCTAAAGCTATATAGTGCAAAATATTTAATTTACTTTACCATTCTAATTGTGATACTTCTACAAGATTTTGCCGTAACGAACCTTTTTGTATAATCTCCATAACAATAATATAATCACCGTAATTATTTATTGACACTCCCAAACAATTCAAAGAACGCTCGCAACCAATTTCACAGTAATTCTTCAATTCTTGGATAAATTCTTGCAAATGTTTGTTTGAACTACGAATAACTTTAAGTGCAACATCTTTCTGCATACCATTATTTGCATCAAATCGACGTGCATAATATACAGTTGCGAATCCTCCTTTTTCCCGGTTCTCGTCTAATTGTGAAGTTATTATAATCAATCCAAGATAATTTAAATCTCTCATCATTTAATATTCTCTTAAGTTCAGGATTAATATGATCTGGTGGTTATTTATTTTCAAATTACTTCTATATTTTTTTGAACCAATAATTTGCCTTCTGAATATCTCTCTTTGTAACGATACCTTTCGATAACATAGAGCAACATTTCTCATTGCTTCTTTAACACCCATATTAGCAGACTTTTCATAGTATCCAAATGCTTTATTATAATCTTGATCAATCCCAATACCAAGTTGATAACGAACACTAACATTACACATTGCACCAGCATTATCTAAATCAGCAGACTTCTTACAATATTCAAATAATTTCTGGTTATTTACTTCTACTCTAGTTCCATAATAATAACAAAGACCAACATCATTCAACGCAACCGAATTTCCTAACTCAACTGCTTTCTTATAATATTCAAAAGCCTCTTTTCGTCTTTCTTAACACCAATACCATGAAGATGATTGTAAGCAATTGTACGAAGTTGATTGAGTCCTTTTTTTTCAAAGGATGAAGGTACGTACGTACGTACAAGCTTTAGTTACCTGAAGCATAGTGGCGGTCATTAATGATTTAATCGAAGTGATACAAAGTTTATTTCAATAGTTACATTTTTGATTAGTTGACTTATATTGTCTATCTAAAACATAATTTTGAAAAATTTTCACATCTAACCGCACGCCACCGTTAATATTATACGATCAGTGTTGGAAATCATATGTGCTTGGCGCTACAGAAAAGGGGAAAATCGACAAATTTTCAAAAAAATTTTTTTTTTACACAACTCAATTAGAATAATGTTCGAATTATTTTTCACTTAAAGCATGAAAGAAGTTGTATTAATAAAATTTTGTAGTATAGCTCTTTAAAGTTTGTATTTTCTTATGATTTATTATAAAATTTATAACATAAAAATTGATCTTTTGTTTTGTCGATTTCCCCCTTTTCTGTAGCACCAAGCCCATATGTTCACGTGTTAACAGTGAACATAAATTTTTGAAAAAAATCAAAAGTTTTATGTTCACATGGTGTGAACATAAGAAATCAAAAATTTTATATTTTATGTTCACATAGTGTGAATATAAATTTTAAGATTTATAATTTCTTGTTTATAATTTATTATTAATAATATAAAGATCGCATTTATGCTAATACAAGTGTAATAGATTCTGCTCGCCCTTATCAAATACATGATTAAATATAGCATAACTAATATTAATAAAATATTTGTGATTTTAATGAACATTATAAAAAAAATTAATTTCACAAAAAACATTAATTTTTTTTTGAATTTCCAACACTGTACACGACTGATCCTTCACCCGGTGTGCAGCATATAAAAATTAATTTACAGTACCAGATCATTCCGTTAGTACGTACATGTTATGATTATAATCCAACACCATTTTCTTATAATAAAAATGATGTTGGATTATAATTGTGACATGTATTAGCGGTATTATAAATTATGTTGCACACTAGAGATGGGCAAAAATTAAATTATTCTTACATATTTTTATGTATTTTAGCATATTCTTACAAATTATAGTAAAATTAATATACCAATATAAAGACCAAGTTTAATATTAGTTTTTTTAAAAAAATAAATGAATTAAATTTTTGGCGGCAAATATCAGCCTCATACAATTAATAATTGTCGTGGTGACGACTAACACCCCTTGTGTTGATATTGCTAGGGTTAGGTACGATCACAGGTTACCCAATCATGACTGGGTAATGTCAATGGCATGATCTGAATTTAATTTATAGTCTATTTGTAAGTATATATTGCATAATTCGTGTAACCAGGTAATCAAGTACCCGGATTGATAATCTAATAAAAGCGTATCGATTCCAAAGGAATCAATAACGAGCTCAAGTTAATAATAAACGTTAGTTTGCTTAGTGAATACACATCTTAGTATACATAGTAGTATAGGTGGTAGTGCCTGGTACGATACACTAGTGCCAAAGCAAGTGCTTTGACTAAGTGAATCGAGCCCAAAGACCCCATAACTGCAAACATATATGACAGAAGGACCTGGGTAAATCAAGGCTCTACTTGCTGAATTTTGTTGGAATTGGACTTGTATGGTTCCATTTGTTGAACTCAAGGTTCCCAGCAGCAATTGTATATAATTAAAGTAACCAAAAGTAAAAGAACATTGTTAGTAGTCATAAACAAATAAAACAAAAAAATAACAAATAAAATAAAAAAAACACCAAATGTAACTCAAGTTGTGAAGTCGAAAGAGAATGGAAGAAAAAAATCAGTTGGTTACATTGGTTGAAAACATGATGAAGGTGGTGGCCGAAGTCGTGAAAAGCTTGAAGGTGTTGCAAACAAAATGAAGATGTTATCAACTGCACTTATGTTATGTATGTCGACACCTAGGATATTTGGCTCGATTATGTCCATTGCAAGTTCAACCTACAAATACAATGAAAGAAAAGAATCTAAAAGTACATCTGCGAACAAATCACTATAAAGAAATGAAAAGGATACAAATCCTAATAGTGAAATCTTAGAACAGAAGATCTTTAGGTGCATGGATGTAGATGGTGAAGGCTTAGCTGGACGTTGTTACCATCATGGAAATGGTATTGAAAAGGATGAACATAAGACATTCATTCATTGTCAAAGGTCTGCCGATATGAATAATAAGAATGAGGTGATCAAGGTGCATGAAAAGTATAGTGATAAAAAGATGATTAATGAAAATGGTAGAAGGAACATGATTGTTGGTTCAATAAATTTGGATGAAATACTTAGGGATAATAAAAAACTTAATAACATACCTGAAGTAAATGGTGGAATCATTTCGATCGAATATGTTGATAAAACGTCCTAAGATGAAGATGAACCAAAAGATAATTTTAAATAAAAATAGGAAGTGATAATGGTAATAACGGTGTAAGTGATGATGCGAAAACCAGTATTAATGCTAAAGCAGCAATGAAAATAATGATTACACCTATAACTGTGAATATTGAAATTACAACAAGAAAAGGAATAAATAATATGAAGTTAATCGGATATAATCATAAAGCTAAATCTGGGTGGAATTGACCGAAAGTGTAAAACTCTTGTAGTGATTTGAATTCTGAATAGATATTGAACTTGTTGGATCAAGTTAGAAAAAGAAAATTTTATGATTGTATATACTTGGATCATATAATCAGCTGAAATGGTGTGGAGCATGCAATATTTTGAAAATCGAATTGACATGTGTTTGAGTTGTGAATATTAGTGAAAAAAAAACTTTAGAGTTTGTGTATATAAATTATTAGTTAGTGATTTGTGTCATGCATCAATATTGTCGTAGAGAAATGGTGGGATTTTGCAAAGGTGAACTTCGAGACAAGGTTTATTGAGGATCTAGCTCCTGTCGTGGTGACTACCAACATCCCTTGTGTTGATATTGCTAGCATTAGATATGATCACAGGTTGCCTGATTGTGATTGGGTAACATCAATAGCATAATCATTGATGCATAAATTTAATTTATAGTCTATTTGTAAGTATATATTGCATAATGCATATAACTGGGTAATCAAGTACCTGGATTGATAATTTAATAAAAGCATATCGAGTTCAAGTTAATAATAAATATTAGTTTACTTAATGAATATACATCTTAGTATACACAGTAGTATAGGTGGTAGTGTCTAGTACAATACACCAGTGCCAAAGCGAGTGCTCTGACTAAGTGAATTGAGCCCAAAGACCCCATAACTGCAAACATATATGACAATAATTAATTAAGTTTTTGGCAGCAAATTTCAATTTATCAAATACAATTAATAATTAATTTAATATTTAAACATTATTGAGCTTTTTTAAAAATAATTAATTTTCTAAAGTTTTTTCTTGAATACTATAAGTTGCTTAAACAAAAGATTCAATTATGGCTTCATTATATACAATTTGATTATTAGTATTAAAGCAGGGTTGGCAAATGACTTTTAAATAACATAAATGACATTGTGACATATGTCATATGTCATCTTGTCATTTAAGAGTAAATGACAAGATATATAGGGTGAAATTATAAATTCTGGCTGAACCTTGAAATAACACCCATGGTCATTATTTTGCAGTAATATAGTAATAATCTATTTAGGTTGATCTTTAGTATAACTGGGTAATATAGAATTATTATAAGATTATAATATAAATAAATAACTACATAACCTAATTTAAGCAAATTTGGAACTAGTTAGAGGTTTATAGTTTATACGTATTAAAGTTAGATTAAAGTTAGAGTTAGAGTTTTTTTATATTATAATTTTATATTATTTCTCAGCTATACTAAGAAGATCCGAGATAAGAGATAATAGTAAATTTAATTATCAATAACAATTTTTTGCTTATAAACTATTTAATCAATCTAAGAATTTGATAAATTTGTCAAAAATTTAAAATATAAATATTTTTTAACTGAAAATGTATTAAAATAATTTATTAACAATATCATTTAAATATGTCATTTGATGTCATTTAATGTTATTTGATATCATTTTGATGTCATTTAATTGTCTGTCATTTAGTTTAATATTAAAAAATTAGATAACAAATGACATATATCATTTGTCACTAATTTGTCAATTGTCATCAAAAAATCAAATGACATTGTCATTTGCCAACTATGTATTAAAGTTATCAATGTTTTCAATCATTTGTGTTATATTTCTTGAATTGTTCTTCCAAATTATCGTCAACATTCAGTATAGTATTTTCAAGACTTCCTTCATTAGAATTAGCTATATAACCTGAATAATTTGATCAATTCTATTTTCTTTATTATAGCTTATCCAAACTTTATAATAAAATTTATAAATGTCTTAGAGTTTTCAGTTCAGATAAGAGAGAGTTTGGTTTAGAGAGATTTAGTTAAAAGAGAGTTGACTATATATAATAAATAGTGTCTATTTAAACGAAATATGATAATATTTTTATTTAATTGGTTAACTTTTTTTACTCAAATAATTAAATCTTTATTTAGTTATACAACCTACTCATAGTTAACCTAGATAACCCAGAAACAGGTCTAATTCTTAAAATATTTTAGCTATATATTATAATTACTAGAATAGTAAGTTTGTAACATAATTTGCAGTAATCCTAATATTTTCAAAATATATAACTAGAAAAATAAAATCTATTTGAAGTCTAAAGGACTAAATATAAACTGATTTTTTATATTATATCATATCTAGCCAATAAGCATTGACTACCTATTGTTTTAATTGTTTCTTTTTCATATTACATCTAATCTAGACAATCAAAATTCAGAATTTGTTAACACACAGACATCGGATGTACTATTGCTCTACCTGTATTGTCCTTCAGACAATAAATAGTAGAAATAAAACTTGTTTTTTTTTAAATAATAAACTATACACATAGCAGTAGAGTAGCAAAAGAAAATAATCAAGTTTACAATTTTTCTTTGGGTTAGTTTTAGTGATACAAGCTAGCCCTGGCCTAATGGCCAGGCTGATGAGTGGATCAACCCTTAGCTTGCACCCTTGTGGGCTGGGCCAGTTGATAAAAGAAGTGCTTGAATCAATTTTTTTATATTGGCTAAAAAATTAGCAAAAATTAGTTAATCTTTAATAAAAATATAGATATTTATTAGTTGGCTAATTTAGATAATAAATTAACAAACAACTAATATAGAAAATAAAAATGTTTACATGTTAGGTGCAAAGACAATTAATCAATATAAAATACTAATATATAGGAGAAGTCAATAGAAAAGGAACAAATTTTTCTAAGTAAAAGTTTTCTTGATTTTAGGCTTAAATATTTTGACAATTATCTTATCAAATTCAATAAAATTTTTTTTATTTTAATTCTATATAATTTCAAGATTAAAATAAAAAATTTTTGCAAATTTGATTAATTAGTTGTTGAGATATTTTGATTTAAAAATTAAAAAAATTTTACTAAAAATGATTTGTCCCTTTTCTATTGACACCCTCATATTATAATTAAAAACAAAAAGAATAAAAACCAAATGATTTTAGTATGCTAGCATTTGGCAAAGAACTACTTGATGGCTTTTTATATATTTAATATAAATGTTGAGGCTAATTCTTATTAAAAAAATTTACATTAGCAAAAATGTTTAGCCCATTCAACTGGGCTAAGATTTTTTAGAATCAACCCTGACTCAAGATTTTTTTATCCCCATATTACTAGTTAGTTCACCTTACAAAAATGAGTTATCAACTCTTTTTAAGTCTTTAAGCATGTGATTTACTATATATTTTTAAAAATAAGTTATCCTTTTTTGCACAATTTTGAATATAAAAAATCTAAAGTAGCTTATTTTTGGTTATAAATTTTTTATTCAAAAAAAGGGTAGCATATTTTAGAAGTAGTATATTTTTAGAAATATATAGTATTATCTACCTTTTTTATTACAGGTAATAGTAAAGCTAATATAATGAGTCTGGCCTATAGCTCTTGTAGTGTATTTTTTTTGTAGCAAAAGTAATATTTGTACTCTTTGGGGTAGAGTTCTATAGTTTTTTTTACAATTTGATTATCAATAATTTTAATATTGCTCAAAATACAAATTAACAAAGAAATTTACTTTGCCAAAAATAAGCAAAAATAATTTACATATTAGCAGAATTAATAATAACTAAATTTATCTAGTAAAAAGTATAAATTACACAAGATAATATGATTTAACAATTATTTTTTGCTGTATTATTTATAATTGCAAGTGTATACACTAAATCAACTACTAGAAACACAAGACAATTTCAATGCAATATAATTTAACTTTAACTAATACTATTGTTGTACTCAAAAAATTTTTTTATATTAAAAGGTAAGGCCTTGCTTATATCTTTATTGATTAATTTATATAAGTGATCATAAAGAAACAAAACTAAATGAAGACTCAATTCATATATAAATGAATAAATATAAACTCTATGCAAAAATAAATTTCAGATTAATTATTTATCTGTGACCTAAACCTACTAGAGTGGTCAAGACTCATCTAGATTTGAATATTTAATATATGATTGATAGGAATGCTAAAATGGATCTACAAAATAGACCAGATATTAAATTTACATTTAGCTAGCCCTACTAAGGGGCAAGAAAAAGAATCAAAATGTAGTTGGTAAGGTAAGTTGCATAGACAGTTATATATAAAAGTGTTATGAGTTCTAGTATGAGTTGTACTCAAAATTTACTTCTTGAAAAATTTAAAAAATTTAATAAATATAGTGTTGTTTATATACTTATAGTGATTCAACTAATTAATATCAATATTAGTTATTTAAAAAAGTTAAAATACAAGTAATTGTTAAAATTAAATTTAGTAAGTCTTGTGTTAATTATATAAACAAAACTGTAACTATATATAAAATTTATTTAACTAGTTATATATAAATATACAAATAAATTGATACTTTATTAATTATAAAGTTAATATTACAAAAGAGAAATAAATTCTAATCTATCTATTAAAGAAGCCAAAATCTACACTTCTAGTAAGATACAAGAGTAGGCTTTATATAAAAACAAATAAAAAGCATCGTGTTAAAGCAGGGAGTTATGAAATAGGAAAAAGATTAAATAATAGTAAAAAAGAAATCAGAATAAAAAAATTTTTATCAATTTAAGATAGGTGGTATCAAGGTATCATCGTTCAAAGTTTAAAAAAAGCTTGGATAATTATCAAAAGTTGTGTCAAAGATTTTTCCAAACTTTGAATGAAAATATCCTATCTAAATTAATAAAAAAACTTTTATTCGGATTCTATATGCCTGTATAATTAAAATAAAAAAATTTTCATCAATTTTAGATAGGTGGTTGTTGAGTTATCTTTGCTCAAAGTTTAGAAAAACTTAGATAACTATCAAAAGTTGCAGCAAAGGTTTTTCCAAACTTTGAGCGAAGATATCTTGACATTACCTATCTAAAATTGCATTTTTTTTATTCTGATTCTACATGTCTGTATAATTAAAATAAAAAAATTTTATCAATTTTAGATAGTGGTTGTCAAAATAAAATTTGCGATAAAGTTTTTTTTTCAAATTTTAGTAAAGATAACTTGACAACCACCTATATAAAATTAATAAAACTCTTTTTATATATATCTGTATAGTTAAAATAAAAATATTTTTGATGATTTTAAATAGGCAGTTGTCGAGATAGATATCTTGACAACCACCTAACTAAAATCAATGAAACTTTTTTTATTCTAATTCTATAAGTCTATTATCAAAATAAAAAAATTTTCATCGATTTTAAATAGATGTTTGTCAAGACAACTTTGCTCAAAGTTTAGAAAAAACTTGGATAACTATTAAAAGCTGCAGTGAAGTTTTTTCCAAATTTTAAACAAAGATATCTCGACAACCATCTATCTAAGATCGATTAAAATTTTTTTATTCTGATTTTATATACTTGTATAAAAAAATTCATTGATTTTAGATAGATGATTGTTGAGATATCTTCACCCAAAATTTAGAAAAACTTGGATAACTATCAAAAGCTATAGCAAAGTTCAAATTTTGAACAAAGTTATCTTGATAACTATCTATCTAAAATTGATAAAATTTTCTTTATTTTAATTATATAAAATTATAATAAAAAAATTTCATCGACATTAAATAGGTATTTGTCAAGATATTTTTGCTCAAAGTTTAGAAAAAACTTGGATAACTATAAGCAAAGCTATGGCAAAGTTTTTTTTTATACTTTGAGTAAAAATATCTTGAAAACTATCTATTTAAAATTGACAAAAGTTTTTTATTCTAATTCTATATGTTTGTATTAAACTAAAAAATTTTTTATCGATTTCAAAGTTTAGAAAAAACATGGATAACTATCAAAACAAAAGCTGCAGCAAAGTTTTTTTCAAACTTTGAGCAAGGATATCTTGACAACCACTATTTAAAATTATGAATTTTTTTTATTCTAATTCTATTTGCCTGTATAATTAAAATCAATTTTAGATAGGTAGTTGTTGAGAAATTTTAGCTCAAAGTTTAGAAAAAACATGGATAACTATCAAAACAAGCTGTGGCAAAGTTTTTTTCAAACTTTGAGCAAACAACCACCTATCTAAAATTGATGAAATTTTTTTTATTTTAATTATACAGCCATATAGAATCAGAATAAAAAAATTCCCAATTTTAGTTAGTTGGTTGCCATGATATTTCATTAAAATTTGAAAAAAATAATTACAATTGAATAATTTTGTCCAATTAGAATGTAGTTGGTCAAGTAGAATCTCATTTTAATGAAAAATTTTGTTGCCACACTAGAGTACTAGATAATAGGGTGTGGTGGTTTAGTTTTTGTCAGAATTATTATAATTTTTAATATGAGTTTCTGTAAAATATTTTA